>JAPDSC010060760.1:0-35148 GCA_026290005.1 Latrodectus geometricus
CAAAGGGATCCTGAGTATTTGTGTGAAAATTTTTTTGAAGATCATTCTTCTATTGGCAACCTATCCATCATTTTTGTCTCCCCTCAGTAAGATTATTTAAGTCTAAAAATCAAAATTCTTCCGGCAAAAATTAAAAATAAATAAACAAAATAAATGTTGAAAGTGTTTTTTATTTGTTGGAACTCAGTAGATTAGGTTAAAGCAACACTGTGCTCTATGATAAGGATGAGAAATTTATTATGTTCCCCAACTCTCAAATATTAATTCTTTAAATTTGTAAATAACCACATAAGATTTTAATTAAAAAATATTTTCATTTATTGCATCAGAGTATTAATAAACGAGGCCGCAGTGGACTGATAGATAAGAGCCTGAATCTCGTGATCAGGAGGTGGTGGGTTCTATATTGGACCCATCCGAAGATCCCTCATGTTCATGAATGACAATTGAAGTATGTGTGATGCTCTATATCATTTCCAGGTGTGACAAAGCACAAGAAGCGGGATCAGATTAAATGTTGGCATCGTTATTTGAACATGGCTCGAAATTATGAGCTGTGTTTAATGTCTCTTCAGTAGACAAGCAACAAAATAAAAAATATAAAAAAAATTGACAGCAAACTGTTAAAGAATTGCTTTTATTTCATACTCTTTTAAAAGCTGTTTTTATTTGCTAACGTAACAATATCACCTTTGTATTCCACTAATATGTAAATTCTTGGAAGATCTGACTGTATCAAATATCGTTATCTAAAACAATAACTTACATTAAAACTTTTAAAAGTTGTGTGCTTTATTTAGCATTTATTTTAAAATCATTTTGTTTGAAGTAAATCTGACAGCTAAAATTTTATAATTTTATTTTAAAAAACTTCATATTTCATGTTTCAAAAGTACTAATTAAAATATTTTATTTTTGGTGACAAAATTATGGACTAAAACATATTTTAAAATAAGAAACTAAAAAAATAAATATCTGACTGCATTGAATACATTTTGCAAAAATGAGATAAAATCAAATCAATTTAAAAAAATGTTTTTATTATATATATATAAATGTTTTTATTATATATATAATTTAAATTTCGATTGGTTTAAAAAAGAAAATAATTGCTATTATAAATTTAAATATATATATTTGAAGTTTGTTCAATTTGTTCTGTCACAAAAGGAACACAAAATCAAAAAAAAAAAATATGCACGAAAATATAAAATTTAATAAATTATTTTTGATATAGGTATGAAGTTTAACTCTTTAAAAATACTAATTATGCATCACAATTAAATCCATAATAATTTATGACTGTAAAAGTAATTCTATAAAGATTACTGATGTCTCATTTAAATCCCTATCAAGTAAAAATAGAATCTATTTTCCTTGTTTTTTCCATTCCTAGAAGATTAATTAGGATTGGCTGAAGTAAATCGTAATATCACGTTAAAATATGATCACAGCTGTCACTGCTTCATGATGTCTTAATCGAGTTGTTCTTTGAATTTACTGGGCAAAAATAAAAAGATTTTCAAAAAAAGTAAATCATGGGAAGAAAAAGTTATTTCTATAAAACCAAGATTCTTAAACCTAAATTCTGTAAATGTGTTGAAATGTTATATGTGCTTTATTTACATTTCATTACGTAACTTACTTACTAGTCAACAAATTTCTTTAGTAACCACTGCTGACAGCTAACTGGACACAGACAGGAGATAATTATTTTCCCTAAGTAAACTAAATAAACAAGTATAATTTTTATTTATTTATTTACTTATTTATTGTATTGTTATGTTATCCTAATTGAATAGGAAATATTATTATTCCTTACCAAACTTTTTGTTTAGTAAATCTTATGTTTTCTTTTAACTTAAGTTATATATTTGAGATCTTAAAATATTATTGTTTTTTAAATTCAAGCATGAACTTTAGAATTTCTTGATTGTAGGAGGCCTTACTACAGATTTATTTGAAACAATTTAGACAAAATAATTAGGTTCCGAAGTACAGTACAGTAAAAAATTTGAAAATATTACAGAGTAAAGATATGAAATTTTGTAATTACTACTTGAACCGAATTCTTAGAATTGTCTGGAGCTAAAATCACAAATGCCATCTTAAGAATATCTGATTTTGTTTGTTTCCTTACCTTGAAGTAAAACTAAAACATTTTCGTAAAAAAAAAAAAAAAAAAAAAAAAAAAAAAAAGGCATTTATCATTAAACTGTAAGGTAATGAGATTCTTATTAAATATATGTTATAAAACACTTATAATATTATATTATTTTAAAATTAACTTATTGTTTTAGTTCTCATCAAATATGCAATGAGAAATAAAATGAAACGAATTAGTGTCAATTTGATGAAATTTCCCCCAATATTTCTGATCGGCTGTATTTTATACAAGGACCTAATTATTAATAATGAATATTTCTATAAGCAATGAATAATTGGAATAAGTACTCGAAAATAATTTGAATAAATAAGTCCAATATGTCAGTATTTTTTTATTTATAACTTAATTATTAAAACAAACCAGATACAATTACTAATACAATAGGTATAAAATATTTGATGTTTATCTACATATTTTTATCCAATGTTTTGATAAAAATGCTCTTAAAGACATTTTTATTAGAAAATTTTTACAAAAAAATATAAATTAATAATATGAATACTTTTTAAAACTTTTTTAAAATCATTTCTTAGTTGAAATAAATGTTTCCTCGCGTCATTAATGTTTCATTTCAATTATTATTTGAAAAGGATCATTAAAAACATAGTATTAACTTAATACCTAACCGTGAAGAAAAAAGGAATGAGATCTTCATTCCAACACTTTCACAAGTGACTTAACTTCATTAGACACTTGGGAAAAAGTGCTGCCATCTATTGTACTTTCTAATAATTATACAATTTATAATCGAATCATTTTTCGAAGTAACGAAATTTATTTGTTTTCCTTGGAATAGTGACTTCTGTTATCATCACAATGCAAGTTTTATTCTTTTGTTAATGTATATTTACCAGCATAATAATATTTTACTATTATTTATTATTAGTAAATTGTTAATAAGAAAATTTCAAAATTAAGAATTGTATTTATATTTTCTAGACAACAACAAAGTTGCATTTTTTAATATCAGCAATTTAATAATTAAATTAGTTTATTTCGCTATCTTATTGGATATAATCAATAACTCCTAAATATTTATGTGCATCATATCGTAATAAAAAAAGGCTTCATAATAAAAATATAAAAAAATTTATTTTTATGTCATGTTGTTTGAATATCTAATGACTTGTAATTTAATAATTTTTTATTTTCAAGAAACATATGTGAAAAGGACTACTTTTACAATGAATGCACGAAAATTTTCTAAATGAGAGAAAGTTTGATGAATAATTGCAACAGAGCCATACAATTTAAATTAAAATATACTTTGACCCAAAAATTTATATATTCCGATAGCTAAATATCCGCTGAACGTCATGAAATTACAAATGATTAATATTAGTAATATAACATATATGAAAAGCATCATCGTGGACGAATACACCAAATTTAACATATGTGTTTATACTTAATTAATTTATTTATTATTATAATTATATTACACATATTTCACTATATTTATTTTAATAGCTTAAGCTCCAAAATGGACGCCGCAAGAAAGAGATTTTTCATATTTAATGATATATATCAGGCTTTTATTTATAAGTAAAATGAATATATAAAATTTTAGATTATGGGGTTCTTCCCCCCCCCTCCCAATCACGAGAACATATTGAGTAAGTGTTCTTATTAAGCACGAAAAATTTTAAAAGCAATTATATCTAGGAAATTATCAGCTGGTTCTGATGAACTTATCAGAAATTTTGAAATTAATCGTCTAGTAAAACAAACACAAAGGGGACTCGAGAATGCTGACAAAAATTACTGGAGAAGAGATGTTTTTCTCTAGAAATTGACTTGTACTAACAAAATTTTTCCTTTTATGGGTATTTGGAAGTAATTGTGTGTGCAATGCCAATCTTAGATAAGACGGTATCTTCAATTCTTTTAACAGTTGTGAATATAATTTATAAACGTTGATTTCCATAATTCCACATTAACACACTTCTCTTCCACTTAGATTTCATGTCAGCACACCCATGACAAAGACAGTCAAACAAAAATGCTAAGTAATGAATAGAATTGTTATGAATAGAATAATGAGTGATCATGTTCTTGTTTGAAATTGCTATGTTTGGATTTTAAATTACGTTTTTGTCGTGGAGCATCCAAACACTACTCGCAAGTACAACTTCCTGTTTTAACTTCAAGCAGAATTTTGTATTTTTAAGTAAATGTTATTCCCTAACTTTCTTTTTTTTTTGAGTAATTATTTTTTTATTTCCTTCCATATTAGAACACTAAATATGAAAGAGAATAAACAACATGAAAATAAAGTTGACTTAGTGTGAAATTATTTGGAAACAAAAGCGGTATTAAATCTTTGAAGACTTCTGATTTTAGGTCTGGAATATTTTCTTGATTTAGAATGAAACATCAAATTATACAACATATGTTCAATCCATATGATAAATCACAAGTTCAAGGTAATTAAATCGGTTAGGTTTATGTTTCGAGCGAATATTTTTGATTAAAATAACATTTCACAATAATAGTAGAACAATGCATACCTTAATAGGTTTAATTTTTAACTGAAGAAATACTAGTGAAATCATTTTGACTTAATATATTTGAGTCAAAAAAATATTATATGATATTTGTAATTTTGTATTATATCTTCTATGCACATTGCATTGTATCTTAATACAGAAACATTTTTAAAGCTATTATCTTTTTCTTAATCTATGCTCTCTTTATCTATCATCACTATTATCTTTGCATTAATATGATAAACTTATCAAATTTTATTAATAGTTCTGTTTTAAAATTCTCGTGAAAAATTTAGACTTGCTTTCAATGTTCTAAAATGTCATATGTGTGCTTATATAAGTAATTTTTCTTTTTATTCAATTCTTCGGTATAAATCATATTTAGTTGCTTTGAAAGTTTATAATACACCAAAATGATACCAGGGGTATCTTATTTCAGGTTTTACACAATTCTGAACGAATTGAATTTTTCTGAAATTTGAATGTTTCTAAATAAAAGCTACTTATATCTTTAATTGAGGAGTTACATAAATTTTTGTCATTTTTAAAATTTAGCATTCTTTTTACAAGTCTTCTTGCTTCTTCTGATTTTGTAATATTTAAAAATGTTAGAACCTTTTTACTCATAAAAATTAAACATGGAAAATTTTTTGTAGCATTTTGAAAATTTAGTGGTAAAAGGAAAACGGAAAATGCCTCTTTTTTGATAAAACTGCTGAATTTTCAAACTTAGAAAATTTTTACAATTTCTTAAATGTGTGGAAAAAAAAATAATTTTAAATTTTCAAAAAATTAATTGACAAACGTTTTAAATTCCCAAATTTATTGGAACTATGCCAAAAAAATAATGTAAAATATATTTATTTTTATAATAAAAATTTTTAAAAGGTAGAAATTTTAAAATATTAATTTTCATTTGTTAAATTAGCAAATATTTGCTTATACATGAAAAATTTTCATAAGCAATCGTTTTATGAATAATCACTAAACATTTAAATACGTTAAATGTCAACAAAGCGTTTTATAAAAAATTTTTAAATTGTTTAGAGAAAAAAAAATTCTTTTTTCATCGAACTGTTTTTTCATTTTCTAACTACCTTTTGTGCAACAGTGATTTATTCAAACACAAATATGAAACAATATAAATAAAGCTTTTTTACTTTTCTGAAACTAATCTATTATTTGAATAACTTATTATATTTTTTATACAATAATCCATTATCAATTTAAGTGGATTTTGGTTTAATATTTGAAAACACATTTTAAATATACGATTTAAATCCATATATAAGGAATTAAAATATATGCGGGATTTTTTTAAAAATCTTTCATAATCAACAAAATAAGTGCATTTAAGATAATTAGTATTTCTAGGTGTTTGAGTTATATTGTGTAATACTTAAATTATTAATTCAAATCATTTTTAATACTAAATGAATTAATTGCATGGAAATTTATTTGAATTTTATCGGAGAATATAAAGACATAGAAAAAGTTTTTGTTTCATCATTATATAACATAATAGACTAGAATTTCCGGAAATTTCCTGTTTCTAATGTTTTACAACAGCTGGTCATCTTTGAACAATATGGCAACAAAATCTCTTCTTAACTATTATTAGCACGCGTAATAAAACATACTATATTAGTCATAAACTTATTAATGTTTTAATGGTTCCTGCTTTTGACATAAAAAATCATATAAACCATATAAGAAAACATGTTTCACCCTATAATGTGTCGTTTATCTTCCATGTATTAAAAAAATTGCATCCTGTTATCACATATGTAGTTATAGGTTATTATTTAGTTGAATTTATATAATGTAGGATCATGTAAAGAATATAATTAATAAACTTATAAAAAGTACATCTATTGGCAATCAATATTTTAATGAATGGAATTTAAGTAAAATGTCTATTTAAGTTTCAAATTATTTGCTAATTAAACTGTAAATTGATATTTAATTATGTAAAGAAATTCTTTTGTTCAATCCATATAAATTCTGTAAATCCATCATTAAAAATATGCTAATGTTTTGAAGTTAAATACATGATAATCTAAATAAATTTATACAATATAAATACATTAAATAATCTCCAAGCAATTAAAAAAGGAAATATACATATATTTTTGTTATACACGAATCATCGCTTGTTTTATTTTAATTTTTTTACAAATTACGAACTTTAAAGAATTATTTTTGAAAAATATATTTTCACAAAAACATTTCTTGAATAAGGTATTTTTTCTAATTTTCTTGTATTTACTTGTTGTTCTCCTCATTATATATATATATATATATATATATATATATATAAGGATCCTAATTTGAAAAATTCAAAACATTGTCAAACATTTTTGTGATTAGACTTGACTTTTCCATTTTTTATATGTAAAGATTTCGTTTCCATAACAATAAGGCATTTGACTTACCTGCATGCTCGTTAATTCAAGAGAAGAAATCTGTTTTGACTCAACTTAAAGAAAAGAATAATACGTGTCAGCCGAAATATAAATGAACGATTTCCATGAAAAATATTCTCCAATCGTTCCCCTCTTTATACGTATGCAAATACATATTAATATTTCTTTCTTACGAATCAGACTTTAATTTGCTGTTTATCGTTCAATATCTGGATATCTACATTTTTTTATATAAAATTCAAATTTGCATGTTATTTAATATGTTTTATAGCCTAATTTATAAAAGTAAATGTAAAAATAATACTACAATCACGTAATCATTTCCTCAGACAGGAAATAATCTAGGCTATATTAGTTATATAATTTGTTCACTCTTTTTTTTTTACATTTATGGAAAATTTATTTTACATTCTCTGTTGTAAATAAAGGAATTTATAGAACGCTTTTGTTAAGTCTTATTTGTATATTGGCATGGACTGTTGAGCTATTAATTATTCAGTAATTTTTTTTTTATCTTCCAGAAGAAAGATACTATCAATAAATTATTTTTTCGAGATAAGATTATCGTGTAGACAAGATTACGTAAATCTTCCTTAATTAATTCCGCTTTTTTTTAGCAAAAACTTTGGCGAGAAAATTGCTAATTTAACGTTAATATTGACTAAGATGCTAAATTTCCACTCAGTATATAAAGTTACAATTTTAATCGTATTCAATACTAACATCCAAAGTTTATGGCTAATGAAACGCAAATATCTAAAACACTATAAAAAATAAGACGCACACTATCAAAATAAAAAAAAAACATTGATTATTTTATAGCATTTTTAAAATATTCATAGCTTTTATAATTTAGTAAAATTCATAAGCCTTAGAAATCATATGTAACAAAATATGCTTTCCTATATCCATTTATCATGGTATAGTAATAAAATATCTTTTAAAAAGTAATATGTTTTTTAACAAAAAATAATTAAATAAGCTGTAAATTAACAAGTCTATTGTGTTAATTTCAGTAATTTTATATAATACAGGAAATCTATACACTGGTGGTTATCAAAATAAAGGAAACACCTTAGATTTTGGAAGGAATCCTATATTAGTATGGTATTGAAAAGTCCTTGGCTTGTAATACAGCTAGAATTCGTCTAGGTATCAGTTCAAACAAGTTCTGAAAAATTATTCAGCGCTGATAATACAATATTTCTTTAATTAACAGTTAGAGCATTATTGTACTCCTTATTTTTCATATAGATAGTGTAAATGTTTTGTACTATTGTCAAAATACTTTCATATCCTGTCATAATTCAATACATATGAGAGGAAATTTAAAAATTTCAATAAATATGACATGATAAAAATAATATAAAAATTATTTTATTGGAAAATTTAGTGTAATATGGCAATTAAATTATAATATAAAACTTTTTTTACGTTTTTTTTTATTATAATTAAAGGCTTTTTACAAATATGGATTTGACAAGCTTCTTTCCATTAGAATATTTGGTAGAATAAATTAATTTAATAAATTTCATTAATTACACGAGTATGATAAGGGAACTTTTAAATCTCAGACTTCTTGGCTTCATAACTTGATTAAGCATTTTCCAATAGAGTAACAGTTGATTTTCTTTTTATGATGGACATATTATCGCTAATCTTTCATCAGTGATTTTGGTAAGTGTCATTAATTACATAAATCGTCTGAGTTAATTTCAGTCCTAAGACTTCTTAGGGTCCAATAACTTTATTGAACTTCCCTGAACTGAGGTGCTGTCAAATTTCCTCTCTTGATGTTCATACTGTAACTCAACTTTCATTGGGACTCTAGAAGGTGTGATTAATTACATAAATCTATAAAATTACAGAATTTCAGACATAAGACTCTTAATGCTTCATACAGAAAAAGAATTTTCTTAATGAAAAAATTAAGCAAAAATTTCATTCCGAAAAGAAGATTCACTGAAATCGGGTTTTTTTACACCTTTTTCAATACAAAAGTCTATTTTTTCATATACTTTTGTATTCAAAAAGGGAATTTCAATAAAAAAAAAAGTCGTTGTATCTTTTTATTTCAACTGAAATCTGATAGCGTGTTAAGAAATAATATTTGTCATTATAAACAGTTATAGCTACATTTAATTTTAAAATGTCTAATAATTTGGTTTTTATTATAAATATGCGTATATTTATGAAAGTTCTAACTGTTGTTTTATTAAATATCCACACTTCATATATTTTTAGTAATTGTACCATTTAAATGTTATTCTTTTTTTAATATTAAAGATCCATTTGTACAGATTATTATAAACAATGAAACTATATAAAGGAAATAGGGACAAAGATTACATATTATACTGGGTTAAATTGCGCTTTAAGTCCCCTGCTTCCTCATCTCGTGAATTTGAAGCGTTTCTTCGCGCATGCTCATTAATTACTCTTTTGTTTCAGCCTTTTAATGGGTCACTAATTAAGTTTCACTTTGAAATAGCGGTAGAATTTTCGCCATGGCATCGGTGATTTTGAAAACGCGCCAAGTAGGGGACCTAAAGAGCATTTTCACTTTATATTGATAAACTATAAAAACGTTAATAAATATACTTCATTTTTATCTTTCTTTATTTCACTCATAATGTACTACGTTATCAGTAACGTGATACTCATAAAATATTACATTACTATTTCCTGCAAACATCGTATTTTTTATGACGAAATTTTCTTCGTAAGGAATTCATTCAAATCTAGGCTTATTTATTCACTTTAAACTTATATATTTGAACTATTAATTTAATATTAGCTTAAATAAATGCAAATAATGTTTCATTTTATGAAAAGATTCTCTCTGAATAACTGTTAATAAAACTACCTCGTTTTAGAGTTATTCACGGTGTCGTACTCTTATAAAAATAGGTGAACAACATAGAATAATAACATTTCTCTGTCAATAAAATAAGCATTAGAGAAAAAAAAAAGTATGAAAATAAACTCTTCACATTCACGAGTTATCGTGTTTTAAGCTTGTTTTATTACCTTTTGGAAAGAATTATCTCCAATCTCGGGAACATTACCCCTATATAAAACTCCGCTTTTCTCCCCGGATTATGGTCTTTTTTTACCGACAATTGCATAGAAATACATGAATTATGCAGCATAAAAATGCACATTAAAGGGAACCTGTAATTTTCTCACGGTGTTACGTTCTTCACCTCTTAAGCAGACCTTGTTTCGCTATGATGTACGACTTTGTAGAATAGTAAAAATTTTAATTTACATTTTTTTGACATTTCTTCACATTATCAAAATTATTAAGCAAAACCGATATTGAAATGAAGTATCCAAATACTTTTGGATATGGGACAACTACCACTTTATTTTTTATGAGAACATTCTTTGACTTTTTGAGTTTTTATCAATGGTGGAATGTTATGAAAAATTGCATTGTTGGAAAATGATTCCTAATTGAATAAAATGATTAAAAATTTTTAACGGCATCATGAAATTTCTGAATTAAAGATAGAATGTGAAAAATTGCAAAAATTATTTAGGTAGTGCTACGAAGTAAAGCACACAGTTCGCATATTAATTACAATTATTTGTAACTTCTTATAGTAGAAGAATACAATTGCGTAAGTATATGAAAGTGATTTCCTTTATAAAGACAAATAGACTAAGCAGATATGTGCTTTAGTAATTCACACAATTTGCGAATTTTTCTCAAGGCATTTATTTTTTTCATATTAATTTATAATTCCATGCATATTTAATATTTTAAATTGCAAACTACTTATCATGAACTAAAAAAATTACTGATATTTTTAAATTTTAAATTTTGCATAAGGTTATTAAATTTCAAATTCTAATTTCTCAAACATTTGTAATTATGTTGATTAAAATTTTATACATTTCTTTTAATATGAAAAGTTTTATAAATTTTATTAATTATCACAAAATTAAAATTTATATGTAAAGTTTTTAAAATGTTAATATTGTTTCGTATGAAAACATTTTGACGTGGAAAGTATTACAACAGTTAGGTAAAACAACTGTAGGCAAACTCTTAAATATTATTTTCTAATTATATTAGATTGGGGAAAAAGAAATCCATTATTTTTACGTGAACTTTTTGTAACTTCTTTCAGATTGGCTTTGTAAAAACGTTTAAAACAGTTTTCATGTAGATTTTTAGGTCTTGTGCGAAGCTACGACTGCGAATTTTTGATATTTTATAGACATTTTCGACGATGCTGTATCCACATGCGAAGTGCATCTCTAACATCAAAAATACCCGAACGGAATCGACGAAACAAAAATTGTACGTAACTGGTTGTTACAGTCTTATATAGGACGATAAACACCTTTCACAATTTTAGTCACCTGGTTAGCATTTTCGCCATTATAAAAGAAAACTAAAATGTATCGAATTTTCTGTTTGTTGTCTTCTATTTTTAAAACCTTGTACTCCTAACTGAATTAATCAAACAAAAAACCGCATGAGAATATTTTAGTGTCAAATATTACCTTTCCAATGAGCATAAATTTGAAATTGTTTGATTGATACCTCACGAGATAGCGATCACTACAGACGTCTACCGAAAAAATAATGGATAACTTTTTCCCCAAACTAATATATTGTAATTTTATTATACATATATTTAGAGCATCAAGTCATCTTACTTTCACTTTCTAAAATATGTCCATGTTTCTACTTGTCAGCATATTTCTTAATACCATAATCGTCAATGTCCTAAAATTAAGGGTATGGTGGGAAAGAAAATACTATATATCTACATATTCGTTATATTTTTATGAATAATGTAAGCCGTGGTGACCTTGTGGGTTAGGACATCGTTCTCGTTACCGGAAGATAGTGAGTTCAAATCCCAGCTTAGCAGAAGATACGTCGTGTTCACTAATGGCTACTAGGGCACGTAAAATATGTCGGGTCACAATGTTCTCCATGTTCCCATTCCAAATTAATATATCTGGGGGTGGTTGGAGCTTAGCTTTGGGTCTTCTCTGGCTTCAATCTCTAAATTAGAAAACAGAACTTGTGCTGCCATCTATGGGCAAAAGTCGTACTTCCAACTTCGTATGGGAGTACTCTATTCAAAAGCAAAAAACGCTCTTTCTGACTTCATTCACCTAGTCCCTGGCGGGCTAACTTGACTTCGTAAAGTGTTATAAGTACTAACAACTTGAATAATATAAATATTTATTTTGATTTACAAACTTAACTGTGCTACAAAAAATTTTGATATGATATGTATTGCCTGAAATACACTAGAAAATGTATATTTATTTTTAAATATTGACATAAATTCCTACAAATTTAATCATAATAAAAACTTTTTTATTGTTAATAATAAATAATTGGAAATCTGAATTTAAATATATGTTTGTTGTAATTTTTATTAGAATTTTATATTGTATTGTCTTGCATGAATGGCTATGCAAGTATTATTTATTTGAAAGAATTCATACGTGACGGAAAAATATCACAGAATAATATAAAATTTCAACACTAATGATAAATATTGCATACAATCATTTGGTAAAGATTTTCAAAACAGAATGTTCTCTTTATTAATCGTATTTTTCTTAATGTGTTTTGGTATGCACTATTTATAAATATAGTTTTACACTAATGAGTGGGTAGTTTGCAATACTATATTTGTAACAATTTCTCAGATGAACAGATGGATTTAGAAGTACATAAAATACTTTAAATGAAAAATTTCTAATTTTATTTGTAAGACATTTTTTCAGCTTTAAGCATTCAATGGTAGTCTCAATGAAATAAATGTTTTTTCGCACATTTAAGAAAGAAATAATGGAATTTTTAAAAGCCTGTTAAATCATGCGTTCAACAAATATTGATGATTTTACTTCCTGTTTCCAATTTTAAACTTGCGCAATCATTTGAAACAAATGTCATGATAATTATGCAAATTTAACCATGAAATAGTTTAGTAAACTCATATCGATATGTAAATAATTCCAAACTAAAATATAATAAATATTATAGGGCAAATTATTAAAATGTCTGATTTGTATTTTTAATCATAAAAGCTCTTAATAGAGACCACCATTCAATTTATTCAGAATTTATACTAATTATAAACTGGTTTATTGTTACATAAAAATTGAAATATTAGAATAATAGTTCAAGTGATTCTGTGAATTCAAACTCTCATAATTTATCATTAAAAGTAAGTTTTACCATCAGAAGACAGAATTTAATAACAAATCATCAGTTCCCATATTTATCTACTTTACATAATTAATTAACCTAAAAAGCCAAGCTTTAATTTCTGTTTTTTATTAAGAATTCTCCTCTGCAATCTTAACTAGTCTTATCTGTCAAGCTATTTTTAGTCTAATTAACAAAAGCAGATTCTTTTTATTTATAGTTGGGATCTGTTAAAGCTTGTATAAAGTAATTTCAATTCTGCTGCTGTTCGCTGTGTAGTTAAGCAGCATTAAAAATCAAAATTTAGTATAAATATATATAGTTTTGTGAGTTCTTATATTTAATGATCAAAAACTATAATTTTTAATGAATGGATAAAAACTATTAACATTTAAAAAATTTTTGTATCAAAATTCTAATTTTATAAAAATAAGTTCTTTTGTTTCCCTAAAAAATGAAATTCATTTTTATAAATAGTTTACGTTCCCAAGATTATTACAAAAAAATTTCTTTTAAAAAAATTCAATTTTATTATTAATTTATTTCTTGGATATTTCATTGAATCTAGAAATAAAAATCTAGAAGGAAAGCAATTTATTTTTTTCACAATAAATATAGTTCCCTATAACCTCTATGTGTTTGAAGTTAGTTAATTACATAAAATTTTATAACAACCGAAATGCTTTGTATAAAAGAATGGTTATTAGGTAAGAAATATTCAATCGAGCTTATTCGCCAAAAGCAAACCCTCAAAACGCAAATTTAGCAATAATCTCAAATCACCGGTGAAGAAACAGTTAAAAAAGAACTCGCGTCCCTGCCTAAAGAAGGCATTGTCTCGCATCACCAGGGTATTGGATTACTGTAAAAACATCACCCACTCCATGTGACCTGGTTACCAAACCTTTTTGGCGCTTTGTTCCATCTTTTGTTGGCGAGAATCATAAAAGTTTTTCGCTCTGGGAATTCACTAAGAAATATCAGGTGGAGCATACGTAGAGACGAAAGAATTAGCAGAGCATAAGCTAGCCATTATTCCAACGTATTCATTGTTTATCGTTTTGTACCACCAGAAAAGTCGTCAACGCCCTTGTAAGACTTCCGGATAGGTGGCGAAACGTAAGCGATTATCTCATATCTTTTAGGATCTGGTGGCAACAGTTAAAAGTAAAAGAAACTGGCGATTTACTAAATGAAACAAATCATTGGCGAGATCTTAAATTGTATTGTATTTGTTCGCTTTCTATTTGGTGCATTGAATCCGAGAAGGATTTCTATGCGGATTTAAGTTGATTGTTCCGAGACAGTGTGCTTGTGCCAGTTATGAGAATAAAAAAAGCGCTTATTATTTCAATTTCTATATTACCAAAGTTTAAAAGTCTAACTTTTTTAAGAAATAAATTCAATGTCATAATTTATTTTAATGTAAGCACAGTTATCTGTATATTTATTTTATATATAGAGAGATTAAATATGTTCATTGAGAAAAGTTATGTATTTCTGTCATCTATTGTTCTACTTTCTTAGTTTAAAAATATTGACTCATCAATTACATCATCATATTATTTCAAGAGAGATATAATAAAAATTTCAACAAAAGAGTTCACTTTTATCATCTTCATGAATTTGGTTACTAGTATTTTACTAGTATATGCTTAAATACATTTTTAACCTGATCGTACTATTAGTTATCCATGACTCACAGCTGATAAGCAGTTAAAATAGTACAATTTAGTACGTCTCATTTAAAACACCTTGACGTCTAACTAATACCGAATTCCAAATCTTATCATAAATGATATGCAAACTAAAAAAAAATGGAAAACAATTGCAATTAAAAAAATAATAAAATTTGTAAGTCAGATTGTTAATTATCGTTTACTTTTTCTTAATAATTAAAGAGGATTTAATAATTTTTTGTCATAATGGAAAAGTAACAAAATTAGAAATTTGTAATGTGTGTGCATTTAGTCAACATTAAAGAACTAGTTATTTTAAAATTATTTTAATAAAATCTCAGTTAACAGTTATACTGAAAAATACATATGTACACAATTCCCAAATATTTCGGGAAACATTTTCGTTTCGCAGCAGCAAAACATATTTAGACACAAAATATTCAAAACATAAATAAAAATATTAGCATTTGTTCTTCAAAAGAAAACAAAAAATAATTTATTTTAACGCAAAACATTTTAAAACAAACAATAACATTTTTTTTCGTCAAATGCAATTTGACTTACATTTTAAAAACATATATAATTTTCAAATTACATATAAATTTCAGATTTTTTATAAATATGTTAAAATTTACATAAATATTAATAGTAAATTTATTTTAAATGCCCAAGAAACTTATTCTATAAAATACAATTTATTATTTATACAATTAGAAAAAATCAATAAACAAAATAAAAAAATAAAAGTAATAAATATAAATAACATATATTAATTGGATTTCAATTATAGGTTGTAATTTCAAAAACACAAAATCTATTGCTTATTTAACTATTAAAATTTTTATTAAAATACCTTTTATAAATTACAAAATATTTTCAATTTGATAAATGCAAGCTCAATTCAAGAAGGCCACTGGTGCAAAAATTAACATATGTGCTTAGTGATGAGTGCAGTTTTCCCAGCTTTTCACAAACCACTTACCTATGACCTCAGGGTTTCCAGATTTCCCATTTAATTGAATTGAATGTATTGAAGCTCAAGACCAAAATTTTTGGAACACCAGCTGGATAAAAGCAACTGCGTATATTTATAAGGTACACTTATAATATTATCTACAAAATTCAGTTTTTATTTTTTTTTCACACCCTCACAGAGTTTGGAACATGTTATGAGTCTTTCTCTTATTTATCTATTTCCAGCATATATTCAAGAGCGTTAATAAATAACAATAAATATTGGAACAAACAGGTTAAAATGACTGGATGTTTGAGTTCAAGACTCGATTTCGTTTTCATCTATTTACCTATTTGGTAAATTAAAAAACGAAACGGTGTAGCACCTGTATGTACCAGTTAACTTAAAAGTTATTATTCATTGAGAATGTCTGACTATCTCTGGGAATGTAAAAAGTTCAAGCTACATTCAGCTAATGAGCCATTGGCACTGCAACCTTCAAAAATTCCGTATTATCATATGATATAGAATTGTCTTCTTTAGCTGTCAAGTGTTTGACTCTCATGAATAAGAATCCAGCTACAAGAGTAGATACGGCCAGCAGGAGTAACAGGAATACAAGTCCAACTGCGAAACTAGGGACAGACATGCAAACGCCTTCACCTTCAGCTCTACTGGCGTAAACAACGGTTTCTTTTTCATCACTTGGTAAACTGAAGGCGACGTCTCCAGGTGCCACAACTTGAATTACCTTTTGCGTGGAGATGTCTGTCATCTGCTCTTTAGCTTGACGTTTCTTTCTGTTGTGATCCTTAAGTGCTCTGGGAGTACCACCTGTTCCGGCGACACCATAACCACTACCGATTTGGATATTATTTCCTTTCGCAGGCACTTGCTCACCTTGACGATTAAAGAACACTGGACCATATTCTTTGTTAATTCCAAGTCCAGCATCAGAATGGTGGTCAGGGATACCATGGTGGACTTCGTGATCCGGAGAACCTAATAAAGCTTGATGCGGGTTTGCATCTGTGTGACCATCTGGACCATCATAGGAGACTACTTTATTTTCGGTATAGGATGGATCTCTTGGCGCTGGTAAATATCCACCTCCAAGGTCACCAGCACATTGTGGTACAGGACATTCATAACGACAAACCTGTATTACACATTGAAAGTGGACATTCATTGAGTCTGGGAATTTGAACGCTTGGAAATAAGCAAAAGATACCACGGAAGCTGAAGCACCGAAGTTCTTAACTTTTTGGAACGGACTCATAATTTTAGGCCGAACGACACATCCATATTCATCAACGAGCTGAATGGGTTGGTGATGTCCATCATGAGCAATGCAATTTCTTACAAGCATATCGAATTTGTTTTCCTCATCTTTTATAGCCAAGACCATGGTCATGGTTTGACCGATTTTCACAATACCAGCTACCTCACTTGCCCAAGGTCCTTTTCCAACTTGTATCTGCATCCAACACTGGATGTTGTCCCCGAGAAAGTTGGCTGTTACTGCATCCAGCATATCGACTTGAAAAGGTCGAAAAGTCACTGCTTTTTCGTAGTAATCATACCAAGTACATCGGAGTCTTCTTGCCTGATCCCAAATTTCCTGCACTTGAGGATCATACTGAACAATAATGGTGTTTTCAATGAACAGTCCTGTACTTTGTTCTGCTGGTAGTTGACTGTAACCATTGTTTTGGCTACTAGTCATTCCACAACCACCCAGAAAGATGTCAAATTTAGCTTCAAGGTGTCCAGTTCCAGGAGGAAGATGTACGCATTTAGGATCACTGTAATGACCTTTGCTGAATATCATTCCATAGAAAGGCCTATCAAACTCTATGTATACTTTCATGTGATTTTTCTCACACTTAACATTCAATGCTTTGATTTGAGCCATATCTGGCCTGCCACCTGGCCATGGATCATGTCCATGGCCGGCCACCAAGCCATTTCCACCGAAGTCTCCACCATAATCACCTCTATGTTCAGCTGGAAGGTGAACAGATTCTTCTTGTTGAAGATCCTGAGCACTATCTATTTCTTTCGAGCATACCTTTAATAGAAAAAAGAAATTCTATATTTTAAAATCATAATTTGTTGTATTTCAATAACTAACATAGTTTACATATTTTTTTCCCTTGAAAATACTCTAAAATTATTCAGTTTGTAAAATCATTATAAGAATCACCTTGAAAATATTTCTTAAAAATATACCGTAAAATATTGCAAATTGTTATTCAAATATTATAGAAATCATAACTTTAAATGATGGTAAAATATAAGATTACTTAATTCTATTGAATTAATGAAACTTCAATTTAAAGCCTCGTGATTGAAAATCAAAACCAATTTACTTTATTATTCTTATTTTATTTAATACAAAAATTACATATTTCTCCTGATTATAATTGAAAACATATTTGGATAAAACTTTCTATATGTATAAAGAACCATGGAAAACTAAATTTTTAAAAAAAAGCCAAGAATTTTATTACATTAGTTTACTCTAGCATTAAGGAAAAACATACGCTAAAAAACAAAAATTCACAAATAAAATTGCAGAAAAAGTTGTATACTTCATCCATTTTAGTAATCACCCATATAAGTAATTTTTCAAATACTACAAATCGTTCAAATCAAATACTTGAAGCTTTTACTGTTTTTTTCAAATTAATGGAATTCCACTTTTATCACATGTGTAGCCTTGCTATTTGGTGTATCACGATTGAAAGGTTGATAAACTGGAAAGAGTTTGGAAGAATAGGAGACATTGAAGCTTCTAATATTTTTGTCAGATTAAATGAAATAATCTTAAAATAAAATTATTTAAATAAGAAATATGTTACAAACGTAAGCTTTCCACAAATTTCTTCATAAAGGTGAAATGTAAATTAAAAAATGTTATTTAGTGGAATAATATACTTTTCACACTTTTTAGAAGAGTAAAGTTTCTTTTACATCTTATTCTATTTTCAATCATTAATATAAACTTATAAATGACGCAAAATCAATATGATATCGCGTCATTAAATATAACATTTATGAAAGA
This sequence comes from Latrodectus geometricus, assembly GCA_026290005.1. Classification (NCBI taxonomy): domain Eukaryota; kingdom Metazoa; phylum Arthropoda; class Arachnida; order Araneae; family Theridiidae; genus Latrodectus; species Latrodectus geometricus. The sequence goes on from JAPDSC010060760.1 coordinate 18,974, forward strand.
AATGAAATAATAAATTTCTCTCTCCAAAATGAAAATTTAAAAATTTGATTTTTCAAACACTAAAGAATTTTCAAATAAAATCTATTTTAATAATATATAAATGACATATTGCCAAAATAAATTTGAAAAATTAATAAAGTATTTAAGTTATTTAATTCAGACTAGAAGGAAATCAATTACTAAATAATAATTGTTTTATTACTTATTATTCTTTGCCTTCAATTTTATTTATTAATTATAAAAAATTATCCTTAAATTACAATATTTTTATTGTTTATTCATAAATTAATGTAGTGAAATCTAAATTATTGTTGTTTGGCTTCTAATATCTCTTTAAAAAGATATTATGAAATAATTAAAAGGCTTACAAAGAGCAGTAATAAAGAAAACAGTAAGAAGACCAACAAATCTATATATCTTTTAAGAAGTTGTCCTTCATTATTTAGGAAAGAAATTGTACACGGAAAATATCTAATTAAACCTTATTCTGTCACTGTCTTTCATTATACTTTTTGACAAGAATACAAGCCAAGTCTACTGCTCTTAAGAGAAAAAGAAACCAGAATCTCTCACGTCCTTGGCAGTGAATTTCTAGTGGCATCTTCAAGGATAACACATGTCAAACTTCCTTCTGCTAAATATGGAACAAACGACGATCTCGTCTTAGCCCAGTGACCTACAATTAGTACTTACTCACCTACTGCCACAAGGCTGTCAGCTTCGATATCACCAATTTTTCCTCAACGACCGGTTTATAATTAGAGATTCGATTGTTAGCGCAGATTTTAATACTTTAGAATACCAATTCCGTTCATAATCGAAGGCAACCTTAATCAATCAGGGTGAAGTAATTGTTCTTAAGAGCTGTTGGAGCGTGGCGCCATTTTCGAAACGTTGCCAAAAAGTTGAAACACAATCGGTACGTGAGGATGATCTCAATCTTACAGTATTCTAAAATCTGACTGTAATCTCTGATCCCTTTCTTAGAATTATGTTATCATGAATAGGATGGCACCCATTGTTTTATCTAAAGGGTTAAGCCTCATCACTTTTCACTCTAGGAGTATGCAGGTTAAAGATTCATAAATCAGGTTAAATAAAGATCAGAAGTCACAGTTTATCTTTTAATGAGCAATCATCTATAATTTTACATTTACAGTATTGCTCAAGTATATGTATATTATGAATCCAGCTAATATATATTATAAATCCAGCTTATGACCTTAATTTTTTTTTTACTTCAAATAGAAATAGTTTACAATATTTTACAATTAAAGCTTTGTTGAGAAAAAAATCTGTAATTTCAAATAAAATTTTAAACTTAAATTTTCTCAATTTAAATGTACTTTGGTCGTGTGTGTATTTAGATTATATAAAAGTTAACTTTAAATGACAGATATTATATTTAATTCTCCGTAAAAAATGAATTTTGTAATAAAATTCAATTTATTTATGTTTTTACCCATCCAAAGAAATCAATGTTGTATTTATGAATCACTTCAGAAAATCGGATGATATTAGTATTATTTTTGTAAGGATAAAGTATTTAAATTAAATCTTTTATGGAATATCACATACAAGAAATAAATTTTCATTATAAATACTAAAACATAAAGATTACAATTTATGGTCTTTTTCAGAAGATTGTCAACCAATTTTAATTATCATATTTTGTTTCATTTATTGCATATAATTTTAATATAATGAGTAGAGTTTCTATCTAAAATATAAAAAGGTGGAAAAAACAAATTTTAAATTTCACTTAAGACACACTTCTGTAAGTATCTAGCATTGCTTCAAAAGATATTGTTTTAATATTATAAATAATATGTCTCTAATTTAATCTGCTTAGTTCACAGAATAATATAAATGAAATGTAATGCTTAGAGAAAAAAAATGTAATGCTTGATTCTTATTTAAAAAAAAAATAGCGTAAGTAAAATAATAATTTTAATTTCCCCATCAGTTAATTATTTTATAGGAGTAACAAGTTTAAAAACTATTAATATGTTTTCTTAAGAATTAATATTTTAGTGAAACAAGTTAATATGATTTTATAACTAAAATTATATAAGACGATAGAAGGGTGTTGTGAAAGTATCATAAAATATTCATTATTCATTTCCTAGTCTTTAAAAATTAAAAAAGAAGAATGATTTATTGTTAATAAAAACAAATACGTTTAAGTCAAGCAAGTGCCGAAGTAATTTTGACCTACAAAAATGTGTTCGTTAGCTAAATGTGTTCCGATACCCGCATTCATTTGCGGAAACAGGGTGAAAGCATCATCTGTGCCCTGCTTTAGTGATAAATGTAGTTTCTGGTCAAAGATTTCCTCTGCCTTCATATATAGTCACGTGATAAATAGTTATCAGAACATTCCACGGGCTTAAGTTTCTTAACAACTGGATTAAAAATGACCATGAAAGTCCTAGAAGCATGGCAAATATAACACATGGTTTTTAAAAACTTTTAAATCATGTACAGTTAAAGTTAGTTTAAAAAATAGGATTAATATTAAATTAAATGTAGTTAAAGAAAATAAATGTTGGAGAAGTCAGAGGGTCGGAAAAAATATACTTTCTATTGAAATACATTGAATGAAAAACTTGTAAATTTTATTCGAATTTTCTTAACTAAATGAAAATCTAATGCTTTGCGAATGTAGATGAAGAACTCGAAAGAAAAGTTAAAATCCATTACTAATTTGTAGGTTCTATTCAAAATTACAAAATTTCTTTAATTAACTCATCTATTTTCATTCTTAATTGATAGTATTTTTATTTATATAAACGCTTATGATACTCTTAAAACATTTATTACTTACAGGATAGCAATTTTTTTATATGTATTTAATAATAATTTTATATGCTTGGATTTTCTTGATATTCTTAAATTTTAATTCGATTTTTAAAAAGAATTTTACCAGTGAAAACACACAATATATTATATCATAATTTTAATAAAATTGTTTTACTTTCAAAAAATACCTTTCTGCATTCAAATAAATAGTTACTTAATAATCAATAGTTACAAATAATTAGTTAATTTCTGCATATAGTTACTAATCTTTTTAATCGGATATTGTTCCGCCGGTGCAAGAAAAATCTCTCAAGAAAAATTTGTGAAACTACGAGAAATGAGACGAAGATATTTTTCAATTTTAAAATAGTTATAGTGTTTTATATTAGGATTTTTAATATTTCATTTCATTTTGTTTCGTTAAAATACAAAACATTTGTTTAAGATTTAACCTCTACTTGTATTAAATTTTATTATAAGCTCAACTTAACTTAGAAATTGAAAATTGCTTTTCCCGTAAGACTAAACAGATTTTTTTTTTTTTTTTTAATTTTTGGGTTAATGTTACAATCTTACTGAGAGAGAAAGACTCACACTAAAATGAAACTCAATTCATACAAATGTAAGTTATATAAAAGAAACTAAAGCACAATCTAAATTAAGGAATTTCCTTTGTTTGAATAATTAAAAAAATGCAATACTGAAACTAATTTTGTTCAGTCTTTGATTTTCTAATATTCTGTTTATACTATCTGATAAATATTTAATCAAGAAATTCTTTTCCACAATGTCTAAAATTGTGTTTTCTATTTATTTCAGTGTTTTGAAGACATTTGTGTTAGCATTCATAGTTTTATAATAGTTAATTATCTTAATAAATCTCCCATTTTAGCTTCAAAAAATGATCTGAACTCTATATTTTGATTCAAATATGAATGATATTTAGAATTTACTTTTCATGTATAAATAAAACCTTAAACTTTTGTTTACTTTTAGCTGAAACTTTTCACGTCCCTTTAATCTTAGTCACACTAAGAAATTTTTATCGTGAATAGGAACTTTTAATAATTTCAGACTCATTTGTTAAAATTATGCATAATATTTTATTTGTATGTTGTTTGTGAAAATATATATCAATAAAAATTAGTTTATTCATATGTATTTTTCATATGCTTAAAGTGCAATTTAAAAAATAAATGAACTATTTTTTATTATTTTTCATATTAATTATTACATGGACAAACTACAACTTCGATTTTATTTAAATAAATGAATGCCTCCAACCATTAATTAAAAATTTAAACTCTTCCACGGTTTATCTCAAAATTTTAGAAAAAGTCACATTTTATATATGCTTCATTTTCATAAGTGTCTCTTATATCTCTTCCTATATTAACGTAAACTTAACACATATGCAGTAAGATTTGGCAAGTGTTATTAAAGTTTCATTCAATTGAGATGTTCAATAGAAAGATATAATCGGTTGTCTTCGATTCGTATCTAAAATAAAGAGCACCCGCATCGCAGCAGACAGTATTAGGTTTTGGGGATGAGTAAACTAACACAATTTGTGGTGCGTGCTCTAAACTGAAGAGATATCCAGTTAAGATAAGAGTGCTAGATCACGCGACAGATTTCTTTTACCGATGAACTCTTTTTAAGGTCACTGGTAATTGTTATTTCTCTTCGAAAAGCGCAAAAAAGCAGTGGGGATCTGAAGTCAGGATCGAACCCTTTTGTTGACCTTTCGCAAATTGTTCTTAAGCTTCAAGTGTGTGAAAAGTGGGCCAATGTTTGCAAACATTTTTGTCATGCGAATAAATACATTGTGTCTCGTGAGTTGAAAATTAAATAAAAGAACAGTGTTCGAATTGAATTACTCATTTCTTTTTTTCTATTATCCCTTGAATGCTCTAACATGCATGTCTTAAATGATAACTGGTTGAATAAGAGTATCCAACTGAATAAGCTTTATGTTAAATTATGTATGGGAAGATGTAGAAATTATATAGAATTCGGTATTATTACGGAAAGACTTTTTCTAATAAAAATATATAATTTACATTATTTTGTGAAAAAAACTTAAGTGTATCATATAATATACATATTAAAAAACTTATAACACTTCACATTGGTTTTTATATCATATGCATGCTAATTATTTTTAAGTAAATGTATTATGTAAAATAAAAGTATATATATATATATAAAATACATATCCAGTAGAAAGTCTTATTTAAAATATTATGATATTATATGCAAGTACAATGGTGTTTAATTAAACTTTCAAAAATATGCAAAAATTATTAAAACATTTTTTAAATATTTCAATTATTAATTCATAACTTTCGCCAATATATTTTAATAAGTACACTAATTTAAGTATAAATGGCAGAATAATTTAACTTATTATTATTAAAATGCTGAATTAATGATATATATAATTTTATTTAACAGTGCACAAGAATTTTAGGTCAAATAAATTTTCCAAGCAAACGAAATAATTCAATAAGATTATGTTATTTGAGTTTAAATTCGTGCTTGCTTTCCTCATTCTAATAGTTTAATAATAAAATATAGAATATATGTTTTTTTTATTTTTTATATCTTTTAACACAGAAATTTGCAAAAATAAAAAACTTTTTAGCAAATCAAATGGACGACAAAAAGCATTTTATAAAAACTTTGAAATCAGAAGTTTTCTATTTATCTTTTCTGTAACTTTTCCTTAAGCTCCTGTTTTTAACTGAAAACTGAGCTTAATAAATGTACTAAAAGTTTTGGTTACATTTTTTTCAGATGCAAATCAAATTGCCTGATTTAAATATACCTTTTGATCAGAATTTTTTTATATGAAACTTTCTATCAATTAAATTCGTTTTTAATAATGAAAGTTGCATTTTTAACTTTGTAGATTATTTCTAAAATGTAAATGCATACAGTGTATTTGAACAGTATATGTTTTCATAACAATCGATGTACTTAATATTGACCTTTCTAAGTTATTTCTACATTTATGAACTTTAACTCCTTTTTGAGTTCTCTCGTTGCCAGATGATAGATTAAAACATACTTAATCAAACGATAAAAATTAAACGAAAAATTGATACAAAATGCAACGTTTGAATTTTTCGATACAAAGTTTAATTATATTAATCCTTATTCCAATTATTATTTAACAAATTATAAAATTAAGAAATAAAGTGTCTTGTAATAGTAAATTTAAAATAATTAAAAAGAATTTTAAAGATAAAACTTATCAATCATATTTTCTTTCTCCCATTGGGATTTTTGGTAACGAATTTTGAGAAGCAAAACAGAGAAGGAAATACACATTTTCCCTTATTTACCCTCAACAAGAGAATTAAATTAACTAGAATATCATTTTATGCTGCAAGCAGTGCCTTCGATTGCTTCTTTTGACACGTATAGCAAAATGTATAAATCTTAAAAATGGTATCCATACCCGCATCGTGCCATTATTACAACACGTGAGGCCCATCATCAGGTAAAGTTGCAGTTAACGCTGCTTTCATTTCCGAGTTCCTTTAGGATCTCCGATTAATTGTGCTGGTAACTGCTGGAAGTGGGTCGTCGCATAATTAACGAAAACTAACGATTCATCTGCACGCATCATCCTCGAGCGCTTCTCTTGCATCGGAGGGAAGATGCATAATCGCATTTCTCAGGGAGGATGTGACAGCCCTCGGGCTTGCATTAATATCGGAAATTGATTTTTGCTTCTCGTGAGAAACTGATTAATTGGAATTTGCTACTTCCCCGGCTTGGACACGTGGGAGTGTGTTTCTTCAGATATTAAATCTCTTACAATCATGGATTGGGGAAGAAGAGAAATCAAATATATTCATGCATTTCAATAATTTAATCATTTTTTCTCGTTTTATGCATCATATCAGGCATATTTACATCTGATATTGACAACATGATTATGATGTGAGAACGAATTGTTTATAAGTGATGGATTTTTTCTAATTTTTGAAAGAACGATTTGTTGGTTTCTATTATTTTCAATCTAGATTAACTTTAATGATTTATTTTTAATTTAATGAAATTTTTATAGAAAAAGCACAAACATGATTTTCCTTGCCTCATAATAATAATTTCATGCACTAGAAATAAAAAAATTCTAGTCAGGTATGCATATAACAGTTAAAAGCACTTCAAATTTATATCCATCGAATATCGAAACATTTTTGATAGAATTTGAAACACTAAGTACAAATTTGAAACACTAAATACGAATAAAACAATGCTTATTTTTAATGTAGTTAGGAAAAGCGTACATTAAATAAACCCTACATTTTCAACTATGATTTTTATGTTATATTAGTTTCTAAGGGATTAAGATATTGAGTGTAAAATCCACTTAATGTGAAAATATAAAGTAATTAATTAATTTGAAAAACTGTTTTGTTGTATTTTCACCTTTCACATGTAAATCAAACCTCAAATCCTTCCGTGTAAATCATTATAAAAAAATTTTTATAAAATACAACTACAAAGTTTTTAGAAGTATTTAATATACTGGGTTAACTTTTCTTCAAGAAAATTAAACGTAATTTCATTAAAATTTCATAATACTTTCAAAACATTCAACTTTATTTTAAAATTGTTTGTAAATTATTTACTCTTGCATTTTACTTAATTTATTTCATTAAATTTTATTAATACATTTTTAATGCATCAAATTGCATTTGAAATATGTTTTAAATATGTTTTTATAATCTTTAATAATTCCATTATTCAAGAGATACATTTTAAAATATTTCAAATTTATTAATTTTCCTAAAATTAATGAGTATTGTATCATTCAGATGTGATCACCTCTAATATATTGTATCTTTGATAAAAAAAAAATTGTGAATAGTGCAAACTGCGCTACAATCAATAAATAGTTTAAAATTTTTATCAACAGTAAATAAAAAAGATTATGTTTGATTGTTAAAAAATAATAGTAGTAGAATAGCATTTTCGTGGATAAAATATAGTTTTCTTTCCTATACATAAGCAGGAAGCATTTTCTTACTTCATTTTATAAGTCTATTATTATTTACTTAATTCTAGACAACAAATTGCTTACAAATCTAAAAACTAATTAAATAAAAGCTGTTTCAATTCATCAGCTGAGAAAGAAGATATTCGCAGCAAGCATTAGCACCCATTCTTCAGTGGAATGGCGAATGGATCCCAGAGTTCCCGATTCCACCATCTTTAATGGTCAACGAAATTAACTAGGGGTCATCACATCTCTAAATGCGTTCCAGGGAAGGTCCGATCACGACTTTGGTATCTAGGGTCGGTCATCTTCTTTCCCTTTGGGCACCTCCAATTGGATACGTTGTTTACTGGAACACCTCGGTTGGTTTTACATGCTGATAATGTGTTTGTTGCGTTCTATTTTTTTCCTCTTCATGAAATTAAAAGCTTTCAGGGCGTGTTTCATTCGAAACAAAGAAAAAAAATAGAGCAATGTCATCAAGAAAAGATTTTTTGTTATCATTACGTTATTTAAATTGCACTTATTTATCTGTAATGGCGAAGAATGAATTAAAACACTTCTTAATGGCCTGGAAGAGACCCATAAAAATTAGCTAAATTTTTCTTTAAATTATTTCCACAAATGATTGTCACTCATTATTTAATGTAAATGTGGCATATAATTTATTTTGCTCATTATTATTTATCTTTTTTTCTTTATTGTAGTAATCTTAGTTTTAAGTGCGAGTGAAACTAATGTCAGAAAATCTATACAAAGCTAAATTGAACTTTGAAATGATTTATGTGACTGATTTATATTTTACGACAATTATATACAGAACATAAATTTAATCATTTATTTTTACTTAAATAAGGGGATATCATGCTTATAAAAAGTGTCATATTCTATTCAATTATATACGTTATAGTTACTCATGGAAAAATTTCGTTTCATGATACGATAAAATGGAACTGACAACTAAATGATTAGCAGTCTTGCCTTCAACTCTACAATTTACAAGCTCTTACCTTAGTTGTGAATATTTTCAATATTTCATAACCAACCTGTAACTATTGGTACTGATGTTATGAATCTTTGTCTGGGGAAAGAGATCATAGATTGACAAGTTTAACTTGTTTAGTTTAAATGATCATTTGTTTGCTCAAAAGGGCTAATTAGACCAAAACCAAGAGTTTAAATTTAATTTGGAACATCTACAAACATTCACACCAATGTCGAGAGACGAACCCCTGGACTGTTGAACCGAATACCATAGAGTTAAACATTCGGCTGCTGGCCCAGCTCAAAAATAGATCGAGAAGCCAAATCCGATATAACACAAAATGATCGTGAAAAATATAATTTAAACGTCTTTTAAAAATTTATAAATAAAATTAAAAAATAATGCAGCAAATAGAAAATTAACCATATAACTAAGTACCTAATACTATTATAATTAGATAAATGTTATATTTATATAAAGGAACACTGATTTGACTTTCTAACCAAATTCATTTCCTAGATTGAAATTAAGTTCGAGAATGATCACAAGCTTAATTTTATTCTTTCCAGGAATTGTTTTTGAACTTTTAAACTATATGTACATTAAAAACTCGGGAATCAAATTTAAAAAATCCTTCTGTTGACTCTGATGTTGTATAAATTTATTGCGAAATAGTTTCACTTCTGCAAATTTTCTGCTTATCAATAACAAAATTCCACGTTTCTATCTTTTCAGCCTCGATGATTGTTGCCCTTCAAACCCATCTAAGCTTGCAACCTGCCAAATGTTCCAGAAAGATCAAAGAATTTTGATTTCTTGGCACAAATTGTCTTTTGAAGGAACTGCTCACGAAAACTGCATATAAATCAGATGTCACGCTGCCTAGGTAAACTCCAAAAAGTGCGTTCCGCCCGGAGTTCTTTCGCATAAGCGCTCCAGAGGATGGAAGCTCCAATACAAAATAAAATCGAATGGTGCTAGAAGAAATTGAATTTTTCGAAAAGAGTAGCAATATTGCCTTCAAAGCATCGCCTTTAGAAATTTTATTGGCTGCTTTATCCAAATGTCAACTATGCTTATTACGATTTCTTCGGCGGAATGTATAAATGTAATACTATCTTAGAATGCTGCAACAAAAACTGTTTTTGTTTTAGATCATAAATTTTATCTTTTTACGCTTCTTTTCTTTTGCACTTTTTGACCTGCTTAATTCTCAGTCCTTTGAAAGATTTAACCAATATATGTTGAAACAATTTCCGATGTAGTACATGCTGTTTTTTAATATGCGTCCTTAAGTGGTATAAGTTATCAAAAATTCAAACTTGAGAAAAAATAATAATTTGAAAAAGAGTAATATACGACATGAATTAAAATTACTATTTAAAAAAGATTTATAAATTGTCCTAATTTGGACTGTGGTTTTAGTATTTCTATATTTACATATCTTATAAGATTCATTACTGCTATTGGAGAGTATTTGAAGTATATTCTTATAAATATCTATAGTTTTATGACATGATTCGTATCTCTGAGCCGCTAATAAGGGAAGAGGTCTATTTCTTTAGTTAATACCCCTTTCCACCAATAACAAAGACATAGGCTGGCTATTAGTAAAGTTCCATAATTTTATGGATATGATGGTCCATGAAAGTCTCTGGATCGAGATTTTATTACGTTGTTAATTATGACTTCACAATCAAATGTACAGTCTTCATTTTACTTCAAACTAAACAGCTTTGTTTTCGGTGTCAAAGACAACATTTTTATATACTTTATCAATCGCTAAATCTTGTATAACATTTGAGAAAAAATGTAATGCATTTGAAATTTAAAAGTAAATTTCTAAGCTAATTTCATTAATGAAGTTGTTTTTTTAATTATTTTATAGAACTCTTAAAATTTTGTTATTAATTTTTATTTTGACCAGTCAATTAAATTCTTTGAAATTTCAAGACAAAAAAAATAATGTTTATTTTTGTCTTTCACTTTTTAATATCCAGTACTTCAGTAATTTAATTTCAATTGATAAGAATTATGAAAAAAATACACAAGCATAATGAAATAATGAAAATATTCATTTCATTTAATTGGAAACGTAAGATAAAAAAAATGTGCTACTCTGAAAAAAACTGACAGTGAAATAGATATATTTTTCTTGTAAAAATATAAGTATCCATTATTATTTTAGCAGGTTCTGCAACGAGCTTTTTAGGAAGAATTTCTAAAATGTAAAAATTATACTCAATAAACATTACTAAATTTTAGATAAAAAGTTCCGATTGGAATCTTTTTTTAAATGTCTGCAAACGAAAAAATGTCACAGAATTAATACCAAAAAATATGAAATGATTTAATTAAAAGAATTTGTGATTAAATTTCAGTGGGAGTTTTTTTAACTGAGATATAATATAAATATATAACTTTTTAATTCCATTTTGTGTCATTAAATTATGTTAAGGGTTAATTAATTTTAACGATTAGCAATTATAAAGTTTATCATTATATTTAAAAACCCATTTTTATAAAAATAGATTAGGTTACTGCTTATATTCGCCGCAATACAATGTGTTCTATTTCTGTGTTTTCTAGGACTTCATATTAATTTCTAGTTCTAATCAGAACTCATACTTTAAAATTAAGCGATACACAAAGAATAAAATTTTAAATATAGAAAAAGCAGTGCTTTAATATGTGTGTGGCTACGGTATATAAAAAAACTTATATTAACATTTCTAATTTGAAACAAAAATATTTCCATAAAAAAGAAAATAAAAATCCGATACATATCCTAAGGTAATGTAGCTATAAAAGTAATTGCAAGTAAAATATCTTCCATTTTAATTTTAGTTTTTTCAATTATGACCTAAATAATTAATTACAAAGATTGCATTTTGAAGTTAACAAACCGGATATAGAAGCATATCATATTTACAGCTCATCTTCAATAGAACAGTGAATAAAAATTGATAAAATTCATTAAAAATCAAAATAAATTCAAATATGACCTAGAAACATTGAAACAATCGAGTCGAAATGTAGAAAATGATTTTTTTTTATATTTAAGTCATTTGTTCAAACCTTACATGCTTTAAAATTAAACGTGTCAAAATTACTAGCGATATATTTAGCTTAAGTCATCTCACAAAAAGGTGCAATCATCTTACTCTATTTTAATTTCTGAAATAGATAACTGAAACTCTAGATAACTGAAATGGATAATCTCGATCGAAAAGCGCATAACGCAAGTTGTTAAACTCATAAATGCTTTGTTTATTTTAATGTAAGTTATAATGTTCAAGGTGAAAGTTTAAAATAAATTTATCAAAATTGATTTAAATAGAAGGGAAGCAATTGTATTTGTATATAAATATGAAAAGTATATTGTAAAAAAAATAAAAGAATGGACTACATATTTTCAGAATAATTTTGGATGAATAATTCATGAATTTTTATACATAATTATTTAAATAAGTTCCCATTGATTTTTCTGAATTAAAGTCATAAATTAAGAATAAAATAGTAATTAATGATTTCGTTATAGTTATCTATTTATTTGATTAAAAATATATATTAGTTATCAAATGAATTATTAATTATAATATGACTATCATGTTCTTAAAAATTCTAATCTATTTATTTAAAACTCATATTTTTCTTAATTTTTGGAAGTTATATTCTATGAGGAAACTTTTTACGAAATAATTGAATTAATATATTAATTCAGCAAAGTTTTTCTCTCAGGATGCAATATATTATTAATGAATAGAAATATTTTAAATAACAGTGTTTAAATGCTGACCTGTGAGCATAGAAGACTTAGGCACAATATGAGAAAATGTTCTTTCCATGATAATTGTATTTTTCTCCCCATTGTCAGAAAAGCTAAAACAAAGAAATCAATTAATGAAAATTTCAAGCAAACATAATACTTTTTTCACATTAAGCGTACATCATTTTCTTATATAATCATTTTTTGCAATAACATAAATATTTAATTAATATTAAAATAATCAACAGCATTTCAATTTTCCCAGAAAATATGCATCTAATAATCTTCCGGGAATTATATATCTTAATTTTCGGGGGACATACATATATATATAATGACGAGAATTTGTTCAAAATACCAACTTAATATTAACCATGGATGGTTGATTTGCTACTTTATGGTTACCTTTTTTATACCAGGTTCAATTTTTTTACGATAAGTACGAATGGGTTTCAAAAACAAGTTTATTTGCATGGTATAATTTCCAAACAAATGGAAATTTTGCTTATCGAGTTCCCGAAAAGTCAGTTAAAGATAGAATTAAACTTTAAGAGCTTTTTTTTTCTTTCTCTGGTATAAATTTTTTTAAGGAAATAAAATATTTGTTATATTTTGTTTTTATTTACTTCTGAAAGCAATATTTGCTTTCAAGTATTGTTCTAATATTAAAAAGCCCTTGACTTAACAGGAACGTTTTTAACATAGTACCCGCTTAAACGTTGCTGAAAGACATCCTAAAAATGAACTCAAGATTTTTATGTAATATAATTAAAAAATACCTGAGGACATTCTTCGAAAAGTTCACCACGAAAAGTTCCATACAGTACATTCGGTATGAATTGGATTCAGTTTCATACGATTACTAAATACATTGCAGCGTTTATTTAAGCGATGTAATTATTTAGCTTTAAATTTATTTTATTGTTTATAATTCATAAATAACCAATATATAATTGGTATAAATAAGAATTATTAATTACAATACATTCTTTGAATGATTTCTTATGGATATAATTCTCTCCTTTCCCTATTTATATATTTTTCCCAATTGCTATTTGGAATATTTTTTGTGATACACGAAAAATGCTTGTCCTTGTAATTCCTATAGAATAAAAATTACAATTTCATAAAAAATGAAACAAATTTATGAAAATAAAAACTTTATAAAATTAAGTATATATTTCTTTCTAAGAATCAAGAATAACACTAAAAATTCTTTATTTTCAAAAATATTTTCGTAATTTTGAATATTATGAGAATAGAAATTAGTGTACGTATGTTTTAAATTTTATGATTGTCTGCAAAAGTATATATAAACATCTTGTTTAAGACATTAGGTTTTTACTAAAGCATTCAGAAACTAATAGAGACAGGTTTGCAATTTCAATTATGCTTAACTTCTAAGCATTACTATCCCTTTATAAGCATGAATTTCTGTTCCTTTTATAAGTATGTAAGATAGACTTCGAGATACGTGTTAAAGTCAACATGGATACCAAGTATCTTTTCTTGTAAGAAATAAGACAAATGGATCTTCAGACAAATCATAGTTCCAGGCTAAATCACTTTTCAGCTCTATTGATCCTGACATCTACCGTTGAAATTTTCAATTTTAGACACGTTCTGATTCGATGTTATTTCAAAAGAATGCAAGAGACATCAATTTCATTTTTTATCACTTTCGATTTCACGCATTCTCTTTCTTTTCGTAATAAAACTGGCTTTTGGTTTTTCTGCAGAATACATTTTCAAACTTATAAACGGCGTAAATATTGAAATATGATGCATTCATAAATTGATGCCAGTAAAATTATAAATCTAATAAAATCAGTACAGTCGTAATTATCTGAACGTCTGAATCGAAATGATTTTTAATTCAAATTCGTATCTTCTGTTGCTAATTAAAAGTAATACCTGCAAACTATGCTTGCAAATATGCATGATTAATCTCTGTGAATGATTATAAGCTGCAATGCATTGCAATGTACACCATTGTGTTCCAGATGCTAACAGTATTCTACAACACCACTTAATGTAACTTCAAAACATTCCCTACAGGTTTGTGAAAAGATAAGTTCTGTTTAAATAGCGAATTATTTTTTTCCTTAATCTTAGTCCATTTCAATAACATTATATTAACATGACATAATTTTAAACCAATATTTATCTTTTATAATTAAAATATTTTCTCTGCTGTTAGGAATATATTTTTCATATGTATAATTTCCGCAATTTACAAATATTTTTAAAATTTCATATAATAATTGGCTATTTTCGATATGTATGTTTCTTAAGCTTTAAATTTTTGTCTAAATAATTAGTGAATTAAAAAAGTAATTCGTCAAATTTCGTGTGAAATAGAATTCTACTCTACATAAATCTTGAGCATTCAACACTTTATGTGCATACAAAGTTGTAAATATATTTACATAAAAATAATAAAATGATGAGCTATTTAGTTTTTAATTGTTTTGTAGGCTATATCTTTTCCTTATCGTGTGAGTAAAAATTTACCAATTTTTCTCTGTAAATGCTTAAAAGACATATTATTTAATATCAGCAAATATAGTTTTTATTTTAACACCATTTTGTATTTCTATTTTGTGAACAAAATAATACTTCGTTGATAGTTCTTTAGAAATGACATTTTTAACAATAAGAATATTAAAAGTAAAATTATTTTAAAAAAATGTGAACAGAGATAGTATTTGTCTTCGTAATGTCTTCAACGACTACCTCTGACTTCGATATTTTGATTGATTTCAATAATCTAATTATTTTATTTGAACCATGATGAATCTCTTAATATCCAGTGCGGAAAACTATCCAAATAAAAGTTTTCTTATTTGAATCTTCATGAGGCGGAATGAAATAAAGTATCGCGAAAAGGAACACGGAAAATTCTAGAACTTCTCAGCTGGAAGAAATTAAAACTCTTCTGTTGCCAACAAACATCAAGATTAATAAACAAATCCCTATTCTTCTGCAGACGATAAATTAGCTGAGATCATTCCACCCACCACCTAACGATGTCAGATTATTACTGGAGCGAATCCGAACTAGAAAACGGCGCCTATCCAAGCGTGGCAACACTTTCCAGAAGAAGATGGCTATTGTATTCTGGAAGAGAATCCATATATTTTCAATCATAACCTACTTCTCCTGGACGATGTCTCCCGACCCGAATCCTTTCACATAAACCTAAATTTCTTATTGATGAAACTTTCCATGTCAAATGTGGGCTTAATGAACCGCACCAAAATTGCTTCTAATAATTCCACTGAAGGAAAATTAATTAGAACTAACGTTGTTCAAAATGATAGGAGCTTAGCAAGGGATTGCATTGAGAAAATGACTGATGCAGTAAGCAATTTAATTAATCAAAAGTTCATTGAGCAACAGCCTTATATTTTTCAGATCATTTGAAATAATCACTCGCGATCAAAAGGTTGAGTTCCTTATATATATATATATATATATTATTGTGTCATACGATTATCATTATCAATTTTTGCTGAGCTATAAATTCGGCTTTGCAGTATTAAATGCACTGCTTTTTTGGGTCAGTAATTCCTGTCAAAATTACATGTTTGTATACAAAT
>JAPDSC010060764.1:20457-31109 GCA_026290005.1 Latrodectus geometricus
TGAGGGAGTGCAGACCAAGGCCTGTAAGTATACCTTGCAATAAAATAAATATTTTAAGTGGTAGTTAATAACAATTTTATTTAGTTAATATAATGTATATCTATACAAATTTTAGCATATGCAGATGATATTGACATAATTGGCAGAACCCGTAAATCTGTAAGTGAAGCTTTTTCCGCACTCGAATCGGCAGCTAAAAATATTAGACTAACAATAAACAAAGAAAAAACAAAGTTTATGGCAATAACACATAACAGACCTGATGTACAATTATTGTCAGTTGGGGTTTACAGCTTTGAAAATGTTAAACAGTTCAAATATCTAGGCTCAAAAATAACAAAAAATGATAATATTAAAATTGAAATTAGGAACAGATTAAATATGGCAAATAAATGTTATTACGGACTGGGAAATCACTTTAAATTAAAACACTTGGGCATAAAAACCAAATAGAAACTTTATAAAACTTTAGAAAAGTCAATAATTATGAATGGAAACGAATGTTAGGCTATGAACAAATCTGAAGAAAATAAGATATTAATATTTGAACGAAAAATACTAAGAAAGATATTTGGAGCGGTTAAAGAAAATGGAGTGTGGAGAATCCGTTAATCATGAACTATACTCTAAATTCGGAGAGTCAAATATTGTGAAATCTATAAAGATCTATCAATTTAAATGGTTGGAACACATTTATAGATACAATGATTTAAATCCAACAAAAAAGTTACATTTCAAAAAGTTGATGGAAAAAGGAAAAGGGATAGACCTAACACCAGATGAAACAGAAAACACTGAATGAAATTGGAGTCTACCGGTGGAGAAATTTGGCAGCGGCTGGTTCCCGATGGAAGACACTTTTAGAGACAGCCTTGGCCTGCAGAATGCTGTAGTGCTATAGAAAACAAATTAAAATTTTCAAAGACAATTAAATATTAATTATGGTAAACCAATATTTAATAAATAATCTTGGCCAGATCAATAACAATTATTTATCGTCATAAATTGAAAAGGATTAGAGAAGATCTATAAAACTCTGATTAAAATTTCATTATGTATTGTTTTGTTTCAAAATCGCCATAAATAAATAAAGATGATTTTTCATTAACTGGAATTGAGAAAATATCTTTGACAATCAAGTAAATAGTTCTAAGTATTGGATAATACTTTTACATAAAGTAGTTTCTGTATCATTCTTAAATCTTTTAATTCTTCCAACTGTAACAGTTCAACCATTTTAATTGTTAAAGGGTTTTTTTTATATTTCACAAAAGCATATGGACCCTTTTTTTAATTCGAGAATTAAGAATGAAAATCGCTAACCATCAAAATATTAATTTAATATTTCAGAAAACTTCCAAATGTATTTAGTTAAATTTAACTAAACTGAGATAATTCTTCACAATTAATACGTAGAGGCAATTTACAGTTTGAGAGATTTTCATAAAGGAAAAAAAATTATAAATATAAATAATAATAAATACGAAAGAATTTCTAATAATAAATGTAGCATGTTTACGAAGAAAACATTCGATTTGTTTTTGTGATGAAATAAACATTCATAATTTACAACTTTTATGTCATGAGCACCTGCTTCGAGCAAAACATTATTTTGATTATTCAAACACAAATTATTGATTATTTAAGCGAAGAATCTATTACAACTTTTTTCGTAAAAAAAAATAAAACAAATTATTCCTTTCAGGATTTATGAAATCTTCTATATTGAAAACACAACATAGAAAAAATGAAATATTGCTGTGATTCGAGATTAATCTTTTGTTAGTGCAACAAATAATTTATGATATTATTTATGAGTTTAGATTTTATATTTATTTTTTAAAACAACCCTTTTTTATCGTTATTGAATGGATAATGGAAGGTTTTCCATGCAATCATTCATTTTACTTTCAGAACAAAGCATCTACTTTAACCATAACCGACTTACTGAAGATAGCTTTAGATGTTGCGACCGGTTGCCAGTATTTAGAAGAAAATCATTTTATCCACAGGTAAGGCAATTTAATTCTTTCGTAAAACAATTACAAATTAGGTGTAGCAGCAGATTAGGAAATATTAGGTTGGGGAAAAAGTAATCCATTATTTTTTCGGTAGACGTCTGTAGTGATCGATATCTCGTGAGGTATCTATCAAACAATTTTAGATTTATACTCGTTGGAAAGGTGACATTTGACACTAAAATATCCTCTTGCGGTTTTTTGTTTGATTCATTCAGTTACGAATACAAGATTTTAAAATGGAAGACAACAAACAGAAAATTCGATACATTTTCGTTTTTCTCTTGTAACGGCGAAAAAGATAGCCGGGTGGCTGAAATTGTGAAAGGTGTTTATTGTCCTATATAAGACTGTAACAACTAGTTACGTACAATTTTAGTTTCCTCGATTCCGTTTGGGTATTTTTGATGTTAGAGATGCACCTCGCATGTGGATACAGCATCGTCGAAAATGTCTTTAAAATATCAAAAATGATTGAAGTTAACCGCATGTCAGCAGTCGTAACGCGCAAGACCTAAAAATCTACATGGAAGCTGTTTTAAACCTTTTTACAAAGTGAATCCAAAAGAAGTTACATAAAGTTCACGTAAAAATAATGGATTTCTTTTTCCCCAAACTAATATAAATACAGCATTTTTAAGAAATATTATTCTTGAAACTGCTGTATTTATATTTACTTATCTTATTGAAGAAATTCTTATTACTTTTATTCCGTCATTTTAATTCACAAAATGTCTTATAATTTGGATTAAAAAGACTATCGTTAGCTAAATTTTGACTATTCAAAATGATCACATTTGTTCCAATTTTTTGGTTCATTATCAAACATTGTTCTTAAAAAGTGTTAAATAATTGCCATTACCGAAAAGATGGCATTTACGAAATTTACTTGTAAAAATTGCTGAGCTAAGAATAAACCCAGTTCATTAAAAAAACTTGGAAAAGCTTCAAAGCTGTTTAGAATTTATAATCTAGAATTACAGTGTAATTACGCATTTGTTAGCGGAGAAACGCTTACAATTCAAACCGATTAGTATAAAAAAGTGACTACAAAGATATGTCGAAATTTGGATACGTTCACTAATTTGCTTTAAACGGTGTTTCTAAAATCAACATGCTTTACTTTGAAACCAGAATACTCTACTAGCAGCTGACAGGGTTTAAACTGCTCTGAATGTTTTGTCTACGATTCAACGGGCTTTGAAAAAACTACTCTCCCCCTCCTCGTAGAGATGACATAACTCATCAACGATAAAGATAAGTCATCATGATAAAGATGGACAAGTAAAATCAAAATTGATAATCGCGGGGAATTTATTATTATAATTTTATAATATTTAGTATCATAATAGATTTTGCTAACTCTTAAAAATAGAATAAATGTTGAATTTGATATTCATTTATTGGATCCCTAAGTTTTTGTTTTAAATTAAAAATTTAACTTTTTTTTAACACCTATTAAAGATCAAATAATATAATTTATAAATCATTTCCATAAATTTCTTTACTGTGTGCAAAATGAAAATGTCACTGTCGTTTAAGGTATCCCCATACATTCATCTATAGTTTTAAGAAGATAGTGTGCAAAAAGAAAATTCTTTTAATAAAGGAATTAGTACAAATTTTTCTTGAGAGAGGGCACTCTCTGACTAAATTACAGAATTTTACGAAAATTTTCAATCTGATGATAGTCCAATATCCTAAAATTCCGGTTTTCTGTATTAATCTAGCATACTAGAAATCCCAAAAACGTAGTTAATTCAAAGAAGTATTTAAAAAATGATTTATTGTTTGCAATCAAATTAAAATGTGTTAAAAAGGAATTTAATCGAAATATATTTTAATATTAAATTAAAATTCATTAAAAATGAAATTAATGACAGTTAAAAGTATAATTATATAAATATAACTGTCTTATACTTCTAGGAATATTCTTTTAATTGCTAAATTCTGACTAAATGATTTTCATGGAAACTTTAAAATTATTCTCAAAATTATATGCACGGAATATATCAGGATAAATCTAAAACAATACTTTTTTAATATTATGGCTTTGGAATTCTTATTATGCTTAAAACTATGTTTAATTGCAGTGCAATTTATTCATATAAAAATTAATTTCTACTGCTCATTGCCACATCTTGTTGCTATGTGAGTAAATTTATCTCATTCTAATCTATCGTAACCAAACGTTTAATGCATTTTTTTGAGTAAATTCTCATAAATTGTTATAATAAATTTTGAAATATAAAACTTCAAAGCTCATAATTTCAGCAGATAATTAATAGTGTTTTTTGATGCTATTATTGACTGAATGCGTTTATCATTAAATTTATAATACTGATGAAAGCTCCTATATACACTACTAAGGCCCTTAACGCACCAGAGAATCAGTTTCTTTACGCTGTTTCCCGTAAACTCAACAAAGTGAAGCATCGCTTGCCCGAGCAGCAACTGAGAGGGTGACCACATTCTCCCTCACTGGTGTGCCAAATTAGGTTTGTCTTCATCTCCTGACTCAGGTTCAAAATGATGAGGCGTTTGGTGATAGATTTTTTGTGGGAAACATGCACAAGCATTTCTTAAAATGTATGTGTTAGTACTCACCACTTGCATACATCGCTTACCCGAGCAGCGACTGAGAGGGTGACCACATTCTCCCTCACTCGCGTGCCAAATTAGGTTTGTCTTCATCTCCTGACTTAGGTTCAAAATGATGAGGCGTTTGGTGATAGATTTTTTTGTGGGAAACATGCACAAGCATTTCTTAAAATGTATATGTTAGTACTCACTACTTGTATATATCACTTGCCCGAGAAGTGACTGAGAGGGTGACCACATTCATAGGCGTTTTTCTAGATAGAAAGATATTAAAAAATATTGCATTTTACTACAAATTCAGAGGTTTGCAAAATTTAACGTTTAAAATAATAAAAATAGAATAAATTCTCATGTATACATTTGAACTTTAATTTTAATTTTAACATGAAAAATAAATCATTATTCAATAGTAATGCACATTTTTGTTTGATAAGAATATATTTCCAAATATAAAAACATTTTAATTTCTATAAAAGGAAAATTAAAAAATATTCATATAATGCAGCATAAAAATTTGATAGAAACACATGGAAACGAGGGAAATGCGTTGATGACAATTAAAATAAAAATAAAGTATAAAACTATTCCCCTAACTAAAGAATAATTATTAAGTAAATATTTATTTCCTTAACTAAATATTTTTTCTTTAACTAAATATTAGCATATCAACGGAAATACGTTAATGACAATTAAAATGAAAATAAAATATTTAACTATTTGCTTAATTAAATATTTAATTAGAATAGAAGTATCCTGAATGTTAAATTTAAGAAAAAAATTCCCATTTATTTTAAATTTGATAAACAAATATTTTAATCAAGTTAATTTCTCAATTAAAAATTAAAATGGTATTGACTGAAAAAATGAAACTAGTAATTAGAGAAGAAATAAAATATTTAAAACAAATGTTTTTCTTGAAAAAAATTATAAAAGATCCATAAAAATTAATTAATGTCAATTTTAAAAACAGATGAATTAGAAATAAAAAGAGATATCAATGTTGAAATACTTGTGTTTAAAATTTCTCAATATTCCAGCGTTGTCTGGAATTTCGTTAATTCAGATACACTCTTAAAATGTTTGTTACTTTATTTAAAAATTTTAATAAACAAGCATTTTTCTACTTTAATAAACAAATCCTACCACGCAAAATTCTTTTGGGAAGGAGTGGGCGAAATGTATAAGACAATATTACATGTAATCAGTATTTGAAACATAAGTAACACGAAATAATGAATAAAAAAGGGATTATTTTTCCCAAAATAATTTGTTGAAAATACGCTTTAATGATATTTTGTTTTCCTTTTTGCTACACAAATTGCATTCGAATTTTTTAGAGAATAAAAACTGCAATATTTCTATAAATAATAATGAAATTATTTTTATAATAAATGAGACATTTTTATTATAATAAATTTATTAACAAAAAGTTCATATTTTTAGTAATGCATATATGAATAAAAATTTCATTAATTTACTCCCACACGTAAACCGAGTAAAAAACAAAATTAAATAATATTTATTAAGTGTGGAAAAAAACTCTTATTTTTAATTAATATTTTTAAGCATTACGTTTTATTCAATTTTAATCAAATATATGTTTGCTTAAAATATATTTACATAATAATGAGAATAAAAATTTAAATTCTTTCATATGTTTTAACAATAAAACTTTTCCTGATACAAAAATGAAATTACAAGTTTGTAATACAACATATAAACTATAAAAAATTAGAATTTATATTTAATTGTTCTCATTTTTAATAATCTATTATTTAAAAAATTAATTCAGTTAATATTAGCATTTAAATACACATTACTTTTATTGAAATTAAATTTTTCCTACAAATTAATTCTAAGAAAAGTAACATTTCCGTGTGTCACTGATATCATACATTTATTTTAGAAGTTCTGTAAAATAGAATATTTTTTGGGAAATGTTTTGGAAACTGATCAAAAGAAACTATATAAATAAAATTAATATTAAAAGTAAAAACATTAAAAAATTTAATAAAAAAAAATTTAATTGATTCTATTTTGATTCCTGTGGTCCAACTGTTTAATTATTAATCAAACAATTTTATACTTTGGATTAATAATTAAATAAAATTATTTTTTCGATGTTAACAATGGGCTCGTTAACATGTCCACTTGAAGCGGGATCAATGTGAGTCTGTTCATTTTACGGATTTAGTCCAGGTTTAGACTCGAAAACGATAACAGGCGCTTTTTCATTTGGAGAGAGTCTTTTTCATCCATTAAACATCATTGAAAGAGATGGATAAGTTATAGGCAGCGTTTGTGTTTGAGGTAGTATATCTTTGGGTAAACGCACAGACTTCCATGTCTTTTTCTGTGAAATTGTTAATACTCACACGTATTGAGATGACATCCTGGAGGCTTATGTCTGCCCTTATGCCGAGGCAATAGGTGATGATTTCGTGTTACAGGATGTGAGACCACACAGGGCTCATGGATGCTCATCTTGAGCAGGAAACAATTCAGTGCATGCTCAATCACCGGAACATAAACCAATCGAGCATGTTTGGGAGGCTTTAGGTATCTTATTGTGTAGCCGCTGATCTGAAAGGATATTTTCCTTGTTTACGAACATGCTGAATCTGTAAATATTTATAATATATTTGAGCTGCATAAACGCCACTTAAACGAATCTTAGAAAAATCCTCTGACATAAATTTCTTCTTTTTATGATAAAAATTTGTTTCAATACATTTATGATTTATTTATGTATTGGATGGTTTGCCTTTTTGCTTCAAATTATTTCCATAATTAATTACCAATTAAAAGAATTGAGACAAATTGTATGAAAACTATTCACAAAATTTATTAGGTTGGGGAAAAATAAATCCATTATTTTTACGTGAACTTTATGTAACTTCTTTTTGATTCACTTTGTAAAAAGGTCTAAAACAGCTTTCATGTAGATTTTTAGGTCTTGCGCGTTACGACTGCTGACATGCGGTTAACTTTGATCATTTTTGATATTTTATAGACATTTTCGACGATGCTGCATCCACATGCGAGGTGCATCTCTAACATCAAAAATACCCGAACGGAATCGACGAAACAAAAATTGTACGTAACTGGTTGTTACAGTCTTATATAGGACGATAAACACCTTTCACAATTTTAGCCACCCGGCTATCTTTTTCGCCTTTACAAGAGAAAAACGAAAATGTATCGAATTTTCTGTTTGTTGTCTTCTATTTTTAAAACCTTTTACTCGTAACTGAATTAATCAAACAAAAAACCTCAAGAGGATATTTTAGTGTCAAATGTCACCTTTCCAACGAGCATAAATTTGAAATTGTTTGATAGATACCACACGAGATAGCGATCACTACAGACGTCTACCGAAAATATAACGGATAACTTTTTCCCCAACCTAATATCATTGGGGTTTTTATTTTTGAAGGTATTTTTAGTTTTTAAATTAGGACATTGATAAAAATTTTATTGCTTATTCCTTTATTATTTATCAGAGCTAAAAATAAACAACAGTATAAAATTTTTAATCCATTTGCAGTCTCCTAAATGAAATTTTTAAAATCTTTATTACATTATGTATTTTTAAGTATATTTCTTATTCTTTAGATTCAGAACTTTGGAAATATTAATGAGGTGTCTAAATGCATAATAAATTTTACAAAGGAGACATTAATGACTCGAAGTAAAAACAATTACGCTGACAGCTTTGAACTCTTTTTATTTGTAGTCATTAGTCGGATTCTCAAACCACCAACGCTCTTTAAGAGAGGCAGCTGATATGCAAAATGAAAAGTTGTTCTTCGCACCAAAAAAATTCAAACATGGTGACAGCCCTGATTAGTATATAAATCTAACGTCAAAATTACACTCATGCTTTGAAATAAAAAAGTGCTATTGCAAAAGTTTTTTTTAATTTCTTGTGGACAATTTGGGGTGTTTTTTTTTAAATATATCAATCAAATTAATAATATATAACGTTAATATTCATGAAAAACGGTAAATTTTTCATATTTAACAGCATCATATTTGACGATAATTTTATTTATTACTTGACTGAAGAATTTGATTAATTAGTTGCATCGAATTGTGTGCAATGATGCATTTTTTGTTACCATTCCTTCTGACTTAAACTCTATTCTATAAATGTTTATTTTTCAAATGAATTTTTAGGCAAACGTTGAATGCAAAATGAACATTTTGCTAGTATTTAAAAATCAGTGAAATCCAATGAACATTATTGACTCTGGTTGTTACATATTACACTAAAGCCAAGCCCTCCCGTCTCACTGGGCGAATGAAATCTTAAAGAGCGTCTTCCGTTTTTGAACAGAGCACCTTCCTCCCCCCAAGAAGCTGGAAATACGACGTCGGTTCATAGATGGCACCACCATCTTTCAATTTAGAGATTGGTAGCCAGAGAAGACCCAATGCCTGGTTCCTAACACCCCTAGAGTTATAATTTTGGAATAGGAACATGGAGGACATTGCGACCATGACATATTTTACGTACCCCAGTAGCCATTAGTGAATTCGACGTGTCTTCCAATAAGCCGGTATTCGAACTCACCACCTTCCAGTAACGAAAACGATGCCCTCAGTTACAATATATACTAATCAAATGGACTTCTATGAATGCTGAAATATATATATATTGCAGGATTATTTTTCTAATATTGGTATGTTACAACAATGTTTGATTCAATTAAATGTTAAAAAAAAATAACATGTACACGCACACACTTTTGCCAATATGAGTGATTAAATCTCCATATGTGAGTTTTATGTTAAAAAAAAATTAATTCTATGAGGTGATTTTGGAAGTTTAGGAATTATTAAGAGATAACTAGTGTTAAATTGAAAATAACGTGACTGATTGTTCAACAATCACGATTTAAAGGTACTTCATTAGAAATAGCATTGACGTGATTTTATTTCCGTTTTGTAAATTTTATTATTTATACCTTAAAATATCATTATATTATCTTATACCTATTTTCCTCATCGTGGTTCCAACTGCAAAAGTAACACTTGGAAATGCTGTTATTTATATTTAATAATTGAATGCAATGAATATATAATTAATACATTTGCCTAAAAAGCTTCAATAAATTATGTCTCTAACAAAAATGCTTGCTAACAATGCAGGAGCAAAATATCAATTGAAGTGAAAATATTTTGCTTAAATGTTCTACAACATTTAAAATAATATTTATAAAAACATTTGCCTATGTAAATACTGATCAAATACCTAAGTCACATGAACCCACATATTAAATCCTTATATATACTCAATAGTTTCAATGAAAATTTCGCATGATTTCAGTAGATGCATAGCATTAAGATAAGTTTGTTAACATGTAATTAAACTTAATTTTAATCCCAATATTAAAATTTCACTTTTAAAATCATCTATTGTTATTTTGGACGAAATTTATATGTATAATCTCATGCATATATATTTTTTTCTTACAAAAAGTCATTGATGTTTTAGAGACATTGCTGCCAGAAATTGTCTTCTAACGACAAAAGAAGCAAACAGAGTGGTTAAAATTGCTGATTTTGGAATGGCACGAGACATCTATAGGTAGGTATATAAATAGAACATACGATGACTACATGATGATGATTATTATATTACAATGATTATTTGGCAATTGTTTTAATAATTTAGTACCTTATTTTAATTATCAATCGTTTGATAATAATATAATTCAATTAGGAGAAGAACATAAAAACGTATAAATACTTATATTAATTGAAAGGCTTATCAAACTAAGATAGCAAACAGAATATTTTTATTTTATAAGGATTTAAAATTATTTATAATGAACTCACTTTATTGATTTTGAAATACTGATTTAAATAATATTAAAAATTAACTAGTCTGAAAATCGTATCAACCAATTAAATTTAAAAAAATATAAAAAATCCATTCATTGCCCATAAATGTTTTTAAACCCCCTTTTAAGACATATAAGTGCCTAGACAATTTCATTTTTTTTTTCATGTACAGTTATATGATTT
>JAPDSC010060776.1:1504-11936 GCA_026290005.1 Latrodectus geometricus
CAGATATTATTTATAATGCCAGGATCAATTTACCACTTTTTTTTAGCACTGCAAGGGAGGTGCCCAGAGGGACATTCAGTGGGTTTGCCACCTTGGACCCGAAAGTGGTGGCTGTCATCTGCATTTTTTTGTCATCTGCATGTTTCTGCTGCACCAGCATTTTTCCCTGCACCCTAGCTCAGAATTGGACTTTACGAGCTTTGAAGCAGCCGTATGGGAATCATTTAGAAGCAAATGCACAGCAGAACATGTCTTCCCCAGAGGTATCATTTCACTTGGAGGACAGTGCGACCGCGACCAATTAAACGTACCCCTTCCACCGTAAGTGAACACGACAAATCTTCGCAGTTGAGATTTGAACTCTATAATGGGAATGACACTTTATTAAACCAGATCACTGCGTTCTCCAAGTACAAGCATTCACGATGGTCAAAACGGTGTCGAATCCGCAAAATATTAATTTCAGAAGCAAATATTAAGCATTCAATTGCCAGTTATTCTTGATTATGTACAATATATTGCAGTATGTCATTACTTGAGCAGTCCTCTTCATAACTCTACAATACTGATTTAAAAAAACAATTAGCTCAAAAGTTTCGAGGACAAAATGTACATCAAGAAAGCTGCATCCTTCAAACATCATTGCCATCAAATGCGTGTATTTGCCTCAAGTGGGCGATCATTGTCTGATCTAGAAATCTTAATATCTTTATCGGACATAACTTTGATATCAATTGTCAAGTCGTCAGCCGAAGTAAATAGTTTGCGTTCTAGTATTTGGTTCAAAAATTTGTGGGTTCTCCTTGAGTATAGATATTCGTAGAGGTTTAAAGTCTGTACTTTAAGTTCATAGTGGTTATTTTAAGCTGTTCTGATTAACCCTCGTATGACCATTGAGCACCAAATAAAAATAACTAAATTTGTTTCACCGTCAAAGCTTGTTGTAAGGCTCTTCCATTTGGAACTATCACCATCTAAGACGAACTCTGAAGCATTCTCCGGGTATTGATAAAGAAATATATCTCTCATTTTTCAACAGTAGCAACAATCGACTTTCTTCAAAAAATGCAGTACAAGTGTTTAGTAAGCTTTTATTTGAATTAACTTATAACTTTTATTTATACTAAGAGCTCTGAATGTCTAAAAAAGTAATATATTGACGAATGCATTTTTTGGCATTGCCCCCGAATATATATTTTCTTTTCTCTTGATTTTCATATTTCTATTTAAAATATTTACAAGAGACTATTTCTGGCTGGTAAAGTAGCCCTTTACGATGCAGTAACTGGAAATGACTTCATGTTAATGGACCACAATTGTAGGCCACGTCGTGCTAACTTCGTGAATTATTTCCTTTGTAAGGAAAGAATGATACGAATAGAATGGCCACTCCGGACATGAATCCAATTAAGCAAGTTTCAGACATTATAGGCAGATAAGTGGCTCAACTCCTGTCAACTTCTTAAGCTTTCCAAGAACTTGAAAGAACTCTTCTATCCTCATTAATAATCATCCTCGCGTCGGAGGAAACCATACACCCTACTGAAAGCGATTTCCTTTTAGGGAAATAACTTTCTCATTTATTTTCCTCATATATATGCCCAAAAATCGGGCTTCCTCCTTTTGTACCAAGCCCTCAAAAATATGTCAGTTTTGTCTCGTACATCTATCAATAAGTTATCAATCTACCAAACAATCGTCCAGGTACAAGATCAACTTCATCAGTGTTTTTCAAAATATCACTTTATAGCAGTTCAATTCACTGCTTATTGTAATTGTTGCCGTTTGATGGTAAAGACTAAATTCGTGTTGTCACTGAAGAGTGATAAAATATTTCTGGTACAAAACCATTCTCCTTAAAATTTATAAAAAAAGCGCTTTATGATTTTTAAATATGTATAAAAGTAAGAGAGAGTCATTCATTCAACTGTTCAACTCTACTTTTGAGAACAATGGATAGGTACATTTCAGAGCTCCTATATATAAGAATTTAAACTAAGGCAGTGTTTCTCAACCTTTTAGTATTCACGGCCCAATTTTCAATCATAATTTTCATCGCGCCCCCCTCCCCACCGCATACAATAAAATATATACAATAATAATGTATTTTGAGTATTTTGGCGCTAAACCTACACTACAACCTTAATTTCAAACTTTACAAATTACCAAGAATACCAAAATTTATTGACATTTTGCAACACCGATCCTCAGCATTGAAAAAACAAGAATCCTATGCTTTTTTATTGCTCTTGCGTCCCGCCATGTCGGGCATTCTCACGGTTTCGCGAGAAGTTTCGATTTGTCTGGAATTTGGTCAGCAAAAAATTAAGCTAGGAGCGTGCACAGATGTGAACAAATGTTTTCTCATAGGGAGAAGGAGAAAGTTCTATAACGCCAATTTCAATTCCAGACAATCTCATTCGAGTCGATCCTTCTATCACTATTGAATCTATTCTGAATGTGTATATTTTATATATTTTCGTGTAATTGCAATTCACCTTATTAAATATTCACGGCGGCAGACTTATGCAGAATCATGGATAAGTTTTTCAGTGGGCGTAAGCGAGCATTAGACGATAGACAAGCATCAACAAGTACACAGATGAGCGTGGTTCCGAAAGTAAAATCAAGAAAATATTCTCAAGAATACTTAAATTTTGGTTTCACTAGTACTGAAGTAAATGAAGAAGAAAGGCCCCTGTGTAACATTTGCTCAAAAATGTTGGTGGCAGACAGCATGAAACCTAATAAACTTAAACGACATTTGGAAACGCTTCATAGTGAGTACGTAAACAAACCCAGAGAATTCTTCGAATTAAAATTAAAATCATATGAAAAGCAAAAATCATTGTTTAAAAAAACTTTGTCTGTGAATGAAAAAGCTTTAATTGCCTCTTACAAAGTTTCATATAAAATAGCCAGATGTAAAAAGCCTCACACCATTGGTGAAGAGCTTATTTTGCCAGCCGCGATTGATATTGTAGAAATTATGTTTGGAAATAATTTTGCAAAACAAATGCAGTCTATACCTCTTTCAAATGATACTGTTGCCCGTCGAATTGCTGATATAGCTGAAGATGTAGAGTGTCAGCTTTTGTCGAAGTTGAGTTACAAATTGTTTTCAATACAACTCGATGAGGCAACAAATAGCAATAAAGATGCTCATTTCATTGCCTATGTTAGATTTTTTGATGATTTGTCAGTAGTTGAAAAATTACTTTTCTGTAAACCAATAGAACTCAAAGCAATAGCACTCGCTTTATTTGCTATCTTAAATGATTTTATGAACGAGGCAAACATAGAATGGAAAAATTGCGTCGGATTATGCACGGATGGTGCTCGTTCTATGTCAGGAAGATTCCAAAGTATTCAAGCACTTGTGAAACAAAAATCGCCACAGTGCGTCTGGACACATTGCATGATCCACAGAGAAGCTTTGGCTTCCAAAGAAATGAGTCCTGGTTTGAATATTGTGTTAACTACGGTTGTAACCGTAGTAAATTATATAAAAATGAGACCCCTGAAATGAAGAATCTTTTCCGCACTTTGTAAAGACATGGGTGCAGTACATTCAGCGTTACTATTTTATTGCGAGGCAAGATGGTTATCACGAGGGAAATTTTTGCAACGTGTTTATGAATTAAGAGAAGAAATCGCCGTTTTCCTAGAAGAGGAAAACAGACTGGAAGCTGAGAATTTTCACGATAGTTTATTTGTGTTGAAATTGAGCTACATGGTCGACATATTCCAGAAATTAAATAACTTGAATCTTCAACTGCAAGGAGCAAATACACATATATTGGATACGAGTGATAAAGTTAATGCTTTTTGTAATAAATTGGAATTGTGGAGCAGAAATTTAAAGCAAGAAAACTTAACAATGTTTGCAAATTTGAATGATTGTATTACAACTTACAAGGCTGAAGAGCAACATGTAAAAGTTGTTTTTGTCACCATTGACGACAAACTGATATCAAGTTACAAGTGGGTGAGAGATCCATTTCAAAATACTCCCGAAGGACTCTCAATCGAAGAGGAAGTAACCTTCATAGACTTCACGGCAAGCAGTGAAACCAAAAGACAATTTAGTAATAAATCACTCTTTGAATTTTTGGATGATGAGTTTTCTGCACTAAAAACAAGGGCATTTCGCATTCTACTACCATTTTCGACATCTTACCTTTGTGAAACTGGATTTTCTGCGGTGGCTTCTTTGAAGACAAAATATAGATCTCAGCTAAATATAGAAAAAGAATTGAGAGTGTCTATTTCTAATATTAAACCTTCCTTCGAAAAACTTTGCTCTGAAAGATCGGCCCAAGGAAGTCACTAATTATATAAATATAATAATAATTATAAAATTCGTTTTTAATTTAGTAAGTTGTTTTAATTTAATAAGTTAATTATTAAATATGTCGAAATGTATTTTGTATGTGTGTGTGTGTGTTCTTTCCTTTCAGTCACTTAATCAATTTTTTTACATAACATTTTCTCTTAGACATGCTCACGCCCCCCTATTAGTGGGCTCGCGCCCCCCTAGGGGGTCGCGCCCCACAGGTTGAGAATCACTGAACTAAGGCAATCAAAAAAAAATTCGTTTAGTAAAATGATTCCATTCACAACTTCCGTTTGCGTGCGGCGAAGCGTTATCGCGCTTCCCTTGTTATGCGCAAACAATGCGAAGACGCGCGCTTCGCTTGTTTTGTTAATTAAATTACTACGCATTTCATTCCGCACTTTTAGCATATATATAAGAAAAACTCTTCAGCACTCAAACGGTTAAAATCATTTGTCGCTTTAAGTTTGCATCTTATTAAACGGTCACTCTAGTGTTGAACTGTTTGGTATAACTACAGATCAGAAAATTGCTTAATAACTATACACAGTTTCAACAAAATGTATCTAATAATGTAATGAATATAGATAATTATTACAATAATAGTTGAGTTGAATAGTAGTAGAGGAAAATAATTATTACTATAACTACTACAACTTTTGTGATAGAAAAATACATGTTTTTATCGAGAATATCATAAAAGAATGAAAAGGAAATTATAAGTTGATGATATAATTCTATTCACAATAGGTGGACACATATAGCTTATAAAATACCAAAAAAAAAACAGTATTTTAACTTCAATTATAAATAATACTTTTTTAAAAAGCTATCAAGATTCCACGGTTTTAATTTATTGTTATATGTTCGTACACTTCTCGATAAGTGTTTTCATTAAATAAAATTTTCCCGATAGTTAATTTCGAAAATCCAGTTTGGATTTTTTCTGTTAAAATAGAATATTTTCTTAGAGATTTTTAAATGCTGAACTGAGGAATTTTAGTATACTAAATTACTTTAAAGAAAAGTTTACTTCAAACTTAAGGATGAATCCTCATCTAGAAGTATTCAAATGGTTGTATTTCACTGAATAAAAGTTCAGCTTATTAGGAAATATTAGTTTGGGGAAAAAGAAATCCATTATTTTCACGTGAACTTTATGTAACTTCTTTTAGATTCGCTTTATAAAAAGGTTTAAAACAGTTTTCATGATTTTTAGGTCTTGCGCGTTATTACTGCTGACTTGCGGTCAACTTAGACCATTTTTGATATTTTACAGACATTTTTGACGATGCTGTATCCACATGCGAGGTGCATCTCTAATATCAAAAATACCCGAACGGAATCGACGAAACAAAAATTGTACGTAACTGGTTGTTACAGTCTTATATAGGACGATAAACACCTTACACAATTTTAGCCAGCCGGATCTCTTTTTCGCCGTTACAAGAGAAAAACGAAAATGTATCGAATTTTCTGTTTGTTGTCTTCCCTTTTTAAAACCTTGTACTCGTAACTGAATTCATCAAACAAAAAAACCGCAAGAGGATATTTTAGTGTCAAGTGTCAGCTTTCCAATGAGCATAAATCTGAAATTGTTTGATATATACCTCACGAGATATCGATCAGTACAGACGTCTACCGAAAAAATAATGGATTACTTTTTCCCCAAACTAATATTAATAGGAAAGTTTTCGAGCTTTCGGTTATTGAACTCGTGTTCTTAACCCTACTTTTTGTTTGAATTCCTTTTCAGCTTACGAGACGAATTTTATCCGGATCATTGTTGTTGCCAACATACAGAGACAAAAATTACCTCCTATTTTCTGCCCCCCCCCCCCCCCGAACTCACTTTTTTAAAACAAAAACTTCCGCGGTCGAGATATCTATTTTTAACATGCGATTCGCTTGTCTGTGCACTAGACAGAAGAATCTTTTTTGTCCTGCTTGATAAATATAAATTACTCTTTTCCAAATAGCATAGATTTAAATTTTGAATAAATTCAACTTACCTTAATTCCATTGAAACTACTTATTGAAACAAATTTGAAACTATGTATAAGCGCTTTTGATTATGTAAATTATGAGTTTATATTGTTAGAATAATTGCCCATAAATTTGTCAGCAAAAAAATGAATAATATTATTTATATTTCACAAAGTACAATTTTAAAATTCTTTTAATAACATTACGATAAAATCTCTCTCTCAATATATATATTATAGTTTCTTCCTATTATAGGGAGACATATCGAAAGATGTTTTGCTAATATCGCCATTTTTCTTTTCAATATTTTGCAAAACTGATTTCGTTGAAGTTTTTGATCATTGCTTCGGAAAATATGGAAGTTAATGAATGATGAAGTATATATTAATTTGTTGACAAGAGCTTGTTTTTCTCATATCGTCTATATTTAATTTCTATTAAATATAACCAATTTTTGGAATATTATAGTATTTTCTATCATAGCATGGTAAATATTCTAATAATCATTCTAATGCTTTCACACTCTCATATTTATCACTTATCACAAATTATTGAGAATTTGGTTGTACTTGAACCTATTTCTTGGTAATAGCTTTAGGTAGAAAAAGTTTGCTTTACTTCATAAAGATTAAATTTGGAAAAGGGATTTCAAAGATGGTGAACAAACCTAGAGTTGCAAAAGTTACTACATCCACATTCATTAAGAGAATCCAAAATATTATGTTGATTTTAAATACAGACAAATTTACCATGTTCAACAAAATGATTCGTTTTAATGCCAAAAAATCTACGCCTTGTTTCATGAAACCCTATATATATATATATATATAAATGATTAAAATTTTAGACTTATTAACTAGTCCAAAATTTTTATTTTAAATCATTTTTTTTTCGAAATGTAAGAACTGAATAGTTTAGTTAATTTCATTTTTAATTCATATTGAGCATCAGCACAGTTAGAGAAAACATAAATTATACATTTGCATGAATTATAAATTCAAAAAATGTGAAACGTGAGTATAAGAAATATCTCACGATGTACAGAAATCGCAACATTCTCTACTAATCGCAACTTAAGAGACATGGTACCTGATTTTATATAGAAGTAATAAATAAAATCACACAATTTATTGCACGACTCAATGAAGCAAATACACATTATTGATTTTTCAACCAATTCTTCAGTGAAAGATAACACATGCCAAATAACTGCTCTTTCACCTCTAGTGGACACTCGATACTTGTGTTATTACATGAGACTTGGTGCTGGTCGGTGGTGGGTGTCAGAGCAGAAGGAGAGAAAGCGAAGAACACATCCAAAATGAAAGTTACCTCTTGTCTACTCACACTATTATGGATAAACAGTAAGTAAAAAAAGTATTCTTTTCTTTCAAAAATCATACATTTTAATGTATAGATAATACTGACTTAATGTGACAAATGATTTCTAAAATTTGTATATTTATTTACTCATTCTCTCTCTCTCATTCTTAAAAAATTTACATTACTATATAATTTTTACAAATTTTTAATTTATTTTGATTTTAAATTAATATATTTCTAGTAGAAAAGTAAAATTTCATTTCTAAGTCTTAATTTTAGTAAAAAAAAACTCTTTAATTTTTTTAGTTGAAATTGTACGAGTAATATTAATTTTTTATTTGAAATAAAACGGTTTTATTCTAAGTTTCCCCAAAGTAATCGATTTCAATAAATTCATTATTTATTAAAATTGATGGATAATAATACTAAATGTATAAAAATTAAAATTTTTTGACGTATATTACAGAAAAAGAAAGGTAAATAATACATATAAAAGTTTGTGGTGCATATATATATATATATATATTGGGTGTGTGGTGTATACACACACACTAATCAATAAATAAGAGTTTACGAACAAATCGAAAAAGAAAAGTTTAATAAAAGATTGGTTGTGTCGTATTCACTTAACTGTAAAAATCACAAGACTTAGGAAATAAAATAGATTTATTGATATGTTATGACATATATAAGTTTGAATTTGTTTTCTTCGCTTTTCTACATTGTAGCCATCAAAAAATTCTACTTTTATGAATGTTAATAGGTGAAATGTATAATTATTCATCAATTTTAAATCATATTAAAGAATTTAAACTATTCAGAGAAGCCAAATGAGAATTTAAATGCATTTATTTTCCTATTTCTAAATAATGTATCACAGTTGGCTCTATAGTAAATAAAGTTTGTTTTGCTTCTCTAATGGAGCATATTTCAAATTATGTTAGTATTCTGAATATTATGTTCATTGACAAATGTTTGCATCACAAATGGAAGTCTTATAAAATAATTTAAAAATGGATTAAAGAGAATGTTATAATTGCAGATCACATTCAATGTTCATTGGCCGAAACACCAGACACGATGGTTAAAATGAAAGCAGTGAAAGACAAAATATTCCGAGATTACGACAAATCGGTGAGGCCGACGAATGGAACCAACACCACGGAGGTCTTCTCAGCATTCATCCCACGCCAGATAGTTGACTTGGTGAGCTCTCTTATTACTACCTCAAAATATTAGGCAAAACAAGTTCGACCAATAATATCAACCATTTCGTAATTTTACGTCACGTCTACGATGGTCTGATGTTGCCACATCACAACTGGCAATAATTTATGTTATTATTGCACAGCAGCCTCATGCAATAATTTATTACTATTAATCAATTTTTGTTTATTGTTAATTATTATAGCTGTTATAAGGCATTTTAACATCCATCATGCACAGAACTTTTCATAGATAGTAGGCCGTATTCACGTCTCGCAAAGGAAGAAACCCCTAGAGAATCCCCAAACTCCTATCAAGACATATGTGATGCCAAAGTGCAACATTCTTCTTTCGTTTCACAACAGTGGCTGGGATCGAACGCGGGACCTTATGCTCCGAAGAACTCTGTTCAAGCGCTATGCACAGTGAGCCCGAAGCAGAAGGAATTTGGACCCTGCAGATATTTATGTATTATAATGTAGATCAGAACACAACTGTTTTCGGCAGAACCAGGTATCGAATCAGTTCACTTCTAGAACGCTCCCTTCCAAAGCATGGTTTCTGAAACCCATAGGAATATTTCTGATAACATGAAATATGTTTTTTATAATTTTTAGGTAATATATAATTGAATATGATGAATCCGAAGTCTGGTAATACAATAAGTTATTATTAAATTAGAGTGGAATTTTCTCGTTATCCAACACAAATTAAATAATTTAAAATACAAATTAATTCAATTCACTTTATTTATTACTATATTCTTATTAAAACCAAATTTCTTTGACATTAATAATAAAAAATTTTCTTTCAATCAGAAATTTTTCGGCGTGGAAATAAATAACAAACCTATTTTTCAGAATTAAACATTGAATCTTGTCATACTTTATGCATTTTGGTTAAAAATGTCTTCATTGTTTTTTCTTGTTCTTTTTTACTCTCGCATTGGCATTCTATCATATATTAAAATTACATTTTTTCAAATGCCACAATAATTGGTCCCTTTGATTCATTTGTCTGCTTATATTATTCAGCATGTTATGGAATATTCCTTTAATTCAAGATTTTACAACAAATTCTAAAAATTAATTTGAAAAAATCAGTTCCTAAAAATATTTTCGGGCCAACAATTTCATAGCAAAAATTTTTATTATTCTTTTAGAAGAAATTTTGGGCGTCTAATTAAAATAACAAATTTAATTTTTGAAGAATAAAAATTTCATGAATAAATACCTTACGATAAATTAATGTATACGAGATAAAAAAAAATATGAATATGAGACTTTTTTTAATGTTTTCTAAATTATTGCCCAGATTTGCAGAATTTGAATCCTTTAAATTTTTCTTTTGATCAAAAACTTGATGACATGAAAAACAATTCATGACGTTGTACTCCGCGTTGTGGACTGCATCATGGACTAAGGCATTTTAACGTCTACTGCATGATTTTCAGCAGGAAGAATTTTTCATAGCCGAAGGAAAACTCCCAAGTATCCAATTCAACAGACGTCCCACCACTAAGCCCTCTAAACACAGCAGCAGCAATACTTCTCTTGAGCCCAGAGACAAACCACGAAACTG
>JAPDSC010060777.1:0-62731 GCA_026290005.1 Latrodectus geometricus
TAGAATAAAACCCTAATTTTTATATTTGTTCTGATTTAAGTATTTTAGTGATTGACCCTTACTCTTATTACTCTGACCATATAAAGCATTTCAAATGCAAGTTTAAAAAATAATTTACCATGTTGTGAAGAATATGAGCACATAGCTAAAGTACTATCTCTGATAGTAAATCGAACGAATAATCTACAAAAAAAATAAATGTTCGAGAATGATATTATCACACAAATCTTTTGATTTTCGCTTATTTAAATATTAATTTTTCATTTGAGATAATAGGGAAATAATTTTTTTATTAAAATTTTTTCCCTAAAAATCAGAATTTCTTTGATTTTTCGTATAGTAGAGTAAATAAAGTTTTAATTAGTCTTAATTAAACAAAAATATATTATTTTCTAGAAACATGTGAATTAATTTATAGTTAAGGTTAATTCACATATAAGCAAAGCGATATTATGTGATTAAGAAACTGTTAGCTCATAATTTTCTCTTTTGAGTGATACAATTCTTATGCTACATCTTTAAGAAATTGAAATAGAATGCATACAGACAACTTTTTTAAAAGAAACTTTTTTCATTCCAAATGTAAATAATTTATTATAATTGTTAATTATTAACATGTATTATTAATTATTTTTACATCTTAAGCAATTAGTTATCTAAGTGGGAAATTATAGTTCCAAGCATTAATATTTACAAAAAATAATAATAACTCAATTTGTAGTTGATCCCTGAATATATTTTATCTTCTTAGGTGGAGGAGAGGAGAGGAGATAGATTCAGAGGCGACACTGAAGAATCTTTACGTGACATCTAAACTTAAAAGTTTCCTTTCTCTGCATTTTGGACTGCTTGCTCGCTACTTTACGAGACGCCACACTGCAGTTGATTGAAGTCGATCTGCCACCAGGAAACTATTTTATTCATTTTTTACTTCCTTCCCCCAAACTGAACAGTGTTTATGGAAGCACACAACAAGCGTTTCCTTTTAACTCCAACTGAGTGGCGTTCAGATTGCGTTTTCGAATATTAGGAAGTGGAACACTGCAACCGTAATATCACTTTAAAAACGGATGTTAAATGCTGGTTTTTCAACATTTAGCGGAAAAATGCGTAGGAATGAAATATCTGTTTTTAATTGCTAAACACAGCATTAGACTGCTTTTCTAATAGAAGGGGAATTGCACTTGTTTATTTCTTGTGTCGAATAATTTGCTAATCATGAGAACACAGAAAATAATCTAATAAATTAGATCTAATTATAAAATGAACCTTGTACCTTGAATTTTTGGTTTGAAAATATAGATGCACCTATGCCTTTGTTTAAATGGATTATAATCATTTCTATTCCTTTATTGATAACATTTTTATAATATAATGGGATTAATTTGATCTATAATTGAATACATAAAATTATTTTTTTTCTCTTGACTGGTAATTCATTATTTATGATGATCTTATAATTCATGATTATCGAAAATTATCGGTACGATTCATGCGATTTATGATTATCTATAATTTCTTCTGTATTTGGTAAATCATTTTTCGTTTTTAAAGGCATGGATTTCTTTAAACGATATCACATTGATTTACTTATTTAATTTTGGACATAAAAAATATTAAGGCTAAAGAACGTAAATAAAACTATGTATAAGAATTATATTTCTCTAAAATTCTTAAATATTTTTATTTTATTCAAAAAATTATATTCAGTTTCAAATCAATAATATTAGCTTAATATTACTGAAAACAAAATGATGCTGTCATATTTATATGAAAAAAAGTATAAGAGTTACAAAATAAAATATTTGCATAATGAATTATTTTTAACTATTATTATGAATATACACATTAAAATTTAGAAATGACATATTATAAAAGAACATTTAATAGATGATGCTCCTAAAATAAAATGCTCAAACCAGTATATCCCCAAAGATGTTTTGCAAGTAAAACAAAAACTGTGTTAAGCTAATCATTCAACATTATAAAACTATTTCGCGAACACTGTTTAACCCTTTATGAACATAAGCCATCTCACTTTTATGAGGACTTTCTGTTTCATGCATGGCCATTGGACAATGATGCATATTGTTGACAGGTAAAGAGCTTTGAAAATTATATAATATTCGGACGAAAGCTATTTAACAGCAGCAATGCCGGAACATTGCTACGAAATGAGGTCACTGACGATGTGATGCAATATAAAAAAAAAAAAAAAAAAGAAAATCTAATTGTTAATCGCCCGTTTCATCTGTCTTCCTACACGCGGCCTGTTACAGAATTATCTTTTTTAAATCTTTTGCACAATGTCTTGAGTTATAACTCGCGAGTATAAAGTAAACACTCTTTGTATTATTTACATTATTCTTATAAAGGACTTACCGGAATAAAAAAATAAGGCAATTTTCATAAGCAACAAAATAATGTAATGTGCTTGTTTATTCGTTAGATGCAAATCTTTCGAACATTTTCCACTGCATAAAAGTAGGGAGAGTTGCGATTTTAAACGAGAGACTATGACACTTCATGAAATAAAATATTAAAAATCATATTTTCTAAAAAAAATAGATATTATCGCCTTTCAGATTTCAAACTATAAATGAAATAAATGGATGATTTTGAATTCATAATAATGAAGTTATAACAAGCTTCAATATATTATAAAACTAT
Source organism: Latrodectus geometricus (assembly GCA_026290005.1). Classification (NCBI taxonomy): domain Eukaryota; kingdom Metazoa; phylum Arthropoda; class Arachnida; order Araneae; family Theridiidae; genus Latrodectus; species Latrodectus geometricus. Next base: position 2,671 of record JAPDSC010060777.1, read on the forward strand.
AAAATTATTAAATTTAACACCTCAAATAATTTTTTTTTAAAAATTACTTTTTAAAAAAAATTTCAGAAATATGCCGAAAAAAAAATTTCTTTTTAACTTTTTAAAGAAAAACAGAAATTACTCAATTGAATATTTATGCAATTTAATTATATAATAGGTGTTCGTTTTTACAAATACGTTGGAACCAGTAAAATAGTTCTTAAAATTGAAAGTTTATAAAATAGAAAAATAAAATTAGATCTTAAAACTATATTATTTTTACTTCCCTGTCTCTCTATATAAATAAAGTACTATTATAAAAAATTATATAATATGCATTATAAATAAAACAGGCAACATAATAAAAACAATTATTTAATCTTTTTTCAATCATAGTAGTATATTTAATAACACATGCTCCTGAAGACGAGTAGATATAATTTCTTTTGAAGCATCATTTTAAGCATCCATTCTCGAGAACATTGCACCTAGAATATCAGATTCATAAAGCGAGATTCCAAAATCCGATCACTGCTTATATCCGATGTATTTTCCAGTTGAAATTATCAATTACACTGAAATGCATGCAAAGTCGGAAGTTAGATTAAACGGGGAAAATTCCACACAGATTGCTTAAAAAATCCGGGTCAATGATAATAAGGCTGCCACCTTAAAAATATACTGACATAAATCTGATTTATAAAAATATTTTGCTTTTATCTCGATTTTAGAATCGATTCTACTTTTAATTCATTACTTTGAGTAATGAATGCATAATGTTGATGACAACCATAAAATAAAAAAAATGAATAAAACATCAAATAATAAAAAATAAACGCAAACGAAAAATACATGAAATCAAATTCGTAATAAAGTCGAGTTCGTAAATGGGAATTAAAATTATCATTACGTCTATGGGACTTTATTTGGGATCAGACAACAGGTTCATCAAATCGTGCATCTACTGTAATATATAAATCGGATTTCATATAATTAATATATCTACTGTAATTTAGGGTGTTGTAGACTTTCTTTCAACCCTTCTTTTTGAATTCTTTTTAGAGCTGAAAAATACCTTTTGTTAAAAGTATAATGACTTCTAATAGCATAATTCTTCGAGCATATTGCATTAACAACTTAAGGCATGAGAAAAGGAAATTTTTAATTTCAGGATCTTGCTTTATTAACTAAACTAAACTCTCTGGCACGACAGCTCATAGGGGACCAAGGCGTATCGTGCCTATAGCTGTTTTACATACAGAGGACTCTGGGGTGCATATATCCCGGGTAGGTGTATAGCCTAAAGCGAAGCCCCAGTGTTTATTTCTCAAGCATGCTTGGTACTTAGTTTCATCGAATCATAATTATCATAAAATAATTTAAATTTCGTTAGAAATAAATGAGAATAATAGGGTCCATTTCCTTAACAATAAAATCTACGCATTTTCATTGAGAAAATAGTCATAAATTCAGCACTCCTTATGCACTTAAAAGGAGAACAGAAAGTATTTTTATATATCAAATGTTTAAAGCGCTATCTTGCTACAATACCATATGATGGCCACTGGCACCAAGCATATTATATATTTATTTTTGCCAATAAAATGCCTGTTTGGCAAAAGTCAGAAGACAAATTGGCGCATTCTAAAGAAATTTTTTTTTTATCGCTTTTTTGATTGGTTTCGAAAATGCAAGAGTTGCTTCGAATAGATCCTCTGAGGGGGGTCGACTATGATTTTAATAGGAAAGACTCGTCAGTGGCACAGAAAAATGTATTTTTGTCTTAAAATGCTTAAATCGGAATCTTGGTTGACAGTAAAATGAAATATGTAATTTTCATATTATTAAATATAGATAATCACAGTTCCCAAGAGTTTCGATTTTTAAACTAATTGTATTGAGCATGGTACAAAATGCAACAATGCAGAGGTACCACATATCTGACAAGCTCAAGAAGAAGAAACTAATTGTATTCTTACTATTAAATAATTAAACAATTATTTCAATAGTTTTAGTTTTTATTTAAAATATTTCCTTATATTGTTTGGGCATTAATTACTTTTTCCGGTTTGAACTTTTGATGCTTCATAAGACATTTTTATTCAGCTAGAAAAATGTTGGTAAATTTAATTCAAAATTTGAATTTTTACTAATATTGAACTTTTTAATTATTTATTTGTAATTTTATATTAATTTTTCTCTGCTATTTTAGTTTAATTTAAAGCAAGATAAAATCGGCCACAATTTATTTTACATAGACATTTCGAAATTCGACGGAGCACCTGCTCTGTACCTTAGGTAATCAGGTATTACTCAACCACGTAACACATCTGGTTGTGACAGAAGTGCTAGGAATTTCGAAAACAATTACAGTATTGTATTTCAGTAGAGTTCTAACGTTAGAAATTACAAAATATTTATTTAACATAGGTTTGAAAGTTTATTGCTTCACTTTAATATTTTTCATTAAAATCATTTTTATACACTAGAAAATCGCCGAAAATTATTTTTAAGCTTAATTTTCTGAACCAACGGACTGAGCTAGCATTAAAATTTCTATAAAAATGCAAAATATGAACGAATTTTCTTATGAAAGTCTATTTTTTATTTTTTTTAATCATTGATTAATTTCCAGTAGCTAAATAAAAATTTTCTACTAATAACTGAGATAATTGAATTATACATTTCTGTAAGAAATAAGTTCTTAGACAATTTTCTTTCTTTTTTTTTTTTTTTTTTTTTTTGTTCTAATTATATGATTTGTTAAAAATTTCAGTTAAAGTAGATAAAAAAACAAGATTGATTCCTTATATAAACTATAATATATGCATCGAATAAATTTAAGACATATATTCCAAAAACATTTAGTTATTAAAATTGATCCAAAAATAAATTAAGCTTCTTAATTATATTTATTATTTAATAACTTGTTTCCTTAGTCTTGCGTTTTATCCTTTAATATATTATTTATAACTAGGATTATCACATCGATTATGAAGTCATTATTACTTAATATCACAAATATATATTAACATTACTAGTTAATATCAAATATGTAATAATTAGTGCATGCATATAGAAAAAATAAAATAAATATGATTCGTATTTTCTTCGACTTTCTAAATATTCAAATATGCTAACTGTTCCGAGCAATAAAATATTAGGTACTGTCTCAATAACTGAATTTGAACTTTAGTTGGGGGCAACTGACATTTCCTTGTGTAATAAAATGTGGAACACTGTAAATCTTATCTAATTTATAACAATAATGGGGAGAAAATCATAAAGATCCATATTAAAATAAAATAAAAAAATTCCCATCCGATCCATGTGTTCAGTGACCATGGAATGGGGTTGGGAGATGGTATGGAACAGAGGGGTGATCAAATGGTATTAGTCATTCCCTTCCCTCCCCTTCAGCATTGAAAAGCGAACGGGGTAGGGGGGGACTTCAGAGGTTGAACTTGTCATTGATTGTCCGGAATGAAGTACGAAACGGATGTTGACAAAGCCGAGGTTGGGGTTGTCCAGCCAGGGATGATTAGCAATAAATCTTGCGGTAAGAAACAATGGGGAAAAAAGGCTCTGCATTACCTTCTGGATGTAGACAGGAAGTTATGGAGCCAGAAATGGGTGTAAGAACTGAAAAATAGTTTCCATTGCAGTTAGTAGATCAATTGATGTTTGATTAAGCAGAAACTGATCGAAAGTTAATTCACATCTTGAACAATATAATTGAATATATAAATATAGCTTTTTAAAATCCATTTAATTTAAAATATTTTATTACCATATTTTTTCATTCAATTTTATTAATTAATTTCACATTTAACATTTATCTATTTATTCCTTTGAAAAAAAAATTTTCTAAATCGGTATTTCAGCATTTAAGATTTTGATCCTTTTTTAGGATTAAGTGTTTTGATGTAATGAGGAAAAATTTGAAATTTAATTAGAAATGGATAACACGGATAACGCGTTCATATGATTAAGATATAAATATAATTTTATTCAGAAAACTTTCTGTACCGAAATTAAAGTTAATTAAAATGTATCCTCTTATCTTCAAAAAAATTTCAAGCATTCGTAATTTCTTTGTAAAAAACGTTATGGACTTATTTAGACAGAATTTTTGATAAATGATTATCCTTCCATAATTTACAAAACTCAGACTTGGCTTTCTTTGAAATTTGCTATCTATAAACTAAAAGGAATAGGAGACATTAATTCATTATGAATAAATTATTTTTATGCAAATAATATTGTAATTTATGCAAATAACTTACAATGTGATCGGTTTAATCTAAAAATATTCCTTAAAAATAGTAAAGTGCATTTGAATTGTAGTTTATGATATAAAGGTATTATCTTATTTCGTCTTTGCAAGTCTCGCTAAGCTGACCTTTTTGGCAGTTAGATACAGAGTACTTGTAAAAAAATAATACTAATTGTTAATTATAATATGCTTTAGAGAGGAAAATGTTTTAACGTCGATCAAAATTTTTGCAAAAGTTAAAAAAAAAATCAAAAAATTGTAGTGAAAGGTTGCAATTGTTAAGGATATAGTATGTGATGTGCAGACTTTATCGCTTGCTTCGCCAAAATGGAGTAGCAACGATATAAATTCCAAATAGGTTAACAGCCAATTAAATACAAATAATAACCCAACAATCAATTTTTTATTAACATGATAATATGAAATTTAATATATCAAAGATATTAACCTCCGAAAAAAAATTTCTGTACTTAAATTCAGGGAAATTTGTTTTAGTTGATGTTTATTGTACAAAGGTTTTTCACTCTAAATACACAATTAAACACTATTGAAATAGAAATAATATATTCACAACACATTTAAATAGTATTCGTATAAATAGGCTATTTTTTATGTTTCAGGAAATGTTTCGTATGAGTTTTCTTAATAGATTTTGCATGCCTCGCTTATTCAGTTCATTGTTTATTTCTGGTATCAAAATGAACAAACTTCTTTCTTAAAGTAATTTACCGTACTTCCTTATGTGTTCCCTGTGCTTCTCTTGCCTCAAAGCAAAATAAAATGAACTTTAAAGGGACATAAAAGAAAATGAAAACTGCCAGGGAAAGTATATATTTTCCTTGATATAAATATAAAAGTGCTTTTATTTCAAATCATTTTAATGACCACAGGTTTAGGTTATTTATATTATCACGATATTAGAAAATCCAAAAACGTAAATAATATATTTTTTTTCTTGACTGATTGATTCTGCCAATAATCTGTAAATTCAAACTAGATGCAAAATTTCTTTTTGAACGAATAGCTCATTCAAAATCAATATGATTGAATTATTTATATTCTGTTTTTAAAATAGAATGTATGTAAGAATATTTCACCAAGTCTTAAGACATTTTTATATTTAATGGCATTAAATGGTTGTGAATGATGTGAGATCTTTAACCTTCCTAGAGATCTTTTCAAACATATATAAGCAGTGATCTATCTTTCTAGAAAAAAAAAAAAAAAAAAAAAAACTATATTCAGGAAAAATATCTAAGTTCGAAAAAATAGAGCTATGTTTATACACGAAGCCATGTTTAAATAACGCATCCAATTCAACATTTAGGAAAAAAAGAACTAGTAAAGACAGACGCGGTTGCTTATTTCAAGTTATTCATTTTGTAGAAAATGAGATATATGGATTCTTTTTTTTTTTAGTCGAACAGCGAAATAATTTTCTGTAAAATATAAAAATGATTGTCGTAAGAAATTCCAACATTAGAATCTTAGTCTTATTTATTTGTGTGTACGACAATATTTATTTTTCTAGATTCAAATTGTACACAACTATCTTTTGAATCTTGGAAAACAGATCGTTATATTTCTTTGAGAAAAAAATTATTCTTGAAAAATTTATCAATTTATATTATTCGCAATTTATATTATATATTTATTATTAATGTAAGTTAATAATTATTTATTAACTTCAAATATTTATTACTACTAACTTATCTTCTTCAAAAGAACCATCATTTAAGCCATCTCTTTCACACATGCACAAGCACAAAAAAAACTACATTCTTTTTTTTTGTTTTTATTTTGTTGATGTATTTTTTTCGATAATTTTTATCCATTTGCAAATATGATTCAACGTTTACTCTAAAATAAAAATCGTTACAAGATATTTAATTTTTTTACTATTTATTTGGAATTTAAGAAAATCCATGCAATATTTTAAAACAGTTTTGAAAGTCACTGTTTTTTTTTTTTTTCAGAAAGCAAAATAATACTACTAGAAAGCATTTTATTAATTTGAAAAAAAGCCTCTATTTGAAGATCATTTTAAATCGAAAACATAACTTTCTCTGCGCTGTCATACAATCACTTTCCAATCAACCTTCAGATGGCTTGTCGCAGATGGTACACCACACATTTCTTTTTTTTTCTCTGCCTTTTTACGGATCGTGCCGGAAAAATCTTACGCCAGGTGCAAAACCGATACGCAGCCAAACAGCTGTTTAACGGAAAACACTCGCGAACTCAATTGAGGAGGCTCGGACCATGTAAGCACTCCACTTAACTCCACCACTGTGTAAGCAGCTTGCGTTTAGCTATGCTATGCGTTATTAAAAAACTCTACTGATTTTATTTTAGTCGCATTGCATTTGGGATCAAAAGAAGAAACCAAATAAACATTGAAATCCTTCTTCTACAAAGAGCAGCTTGTTTTGCATGAATATTAATGTCAACACTACAAAAGTGTCACGTATTGGGCTGTAAAAAACAACAAAATCGCAATTTTCTTTATGCTTCAGCAATTTGATTCAAGAATAAAGCAATATTTGCCTTATGACATCCATCAATGTAATAAATTAATCTTCATTAGATTAATAAATGCGTAATCTAAATAAGATTAATTAAATTACGCATGTAATTGTGTATTTGACGGTGTTTATTTTGCATTTAACGTTTAGGATGATCATTGCTAAGGAAATGAAATCATTTAAGCAGTTTGGTAGAACTAACCACAGACCACACCAATATATTTTAAACTTCCTACTCTCAATTAAAAACCGGCTCTACTTTGGCATTCAAGTCTCGCGAATGCTATTTCAGCGACGACTACAGAGCCACTTTAGAGCATTGTATCATGAACTTTATTTCTATGTAATTTTTGAGTGGAATTTTAATACATTTTACAATTTAAAAAAGTAAGCTTTTCTTTTTACCATTAAATAAGAACTTCAAGGGAAAAAGAAAAAACTTTTTTTAAATTAATTTATCATTTATATTCGGTTTGAAATTATTATTTCACACGATGCAATTTGCTAGGAAAACAGTTAAGTAAACATTCCGACAAAGGGTGCTGTATTTTAGCTGTGCCGTTTGAATTACACCAAATTTTTGAAAAAATTGTGTCATTTTTTTTTTTTTTTCCTTCAGGTTTACAAAAAGTTTTACTTGTTCATGTTGGAACTATAACTAAGAACTATGCATACAAAAAGTCTAAAACAAAAGTTCTTATATGATTTAAGTTACATTGTATATTTAGAGATCAAATAAATTAAAACATGAATTTACTGAAAAATGTTTCAAGAGCATAATTTTTATTTTTGTAAAAGAAATTATGGATCTATGCAGGGGAATTAAACCAATAATAACATGGTAAGCAATATGTTGATGGAGGAATTTCATGTAATAGGCTTCTAAGAAAAATAAGCTTTAGTCAAAATAATAAGATTATTAACTGAATATTAAAATGAAGCAAATAAAAAATATCGTTTATTTAAATAAACATTAAATAATTAAATATTTTCTTAAGAAAATTATTTTAAATACAAATTAGATATAAAAAGCTTATATTAAATTAAAATTATTTTATTAAAATTTAGAAACTAATTTTTTCATTTGATTTTAAAAATATTATTTGGCCCCCCCAAAAAAAAATCATATTTTTGGTTTTAATCCTATTAAGTTTTCAATGCATCTCGTTTTTTTTAAGGATTATAAAGAATTGTCCTTTAGAAAGGTGAAATAAAGGTGGAGGCATAGCGTTTGACAGATTGCTGTAACATTCACCTCATTCTGATAGCACGTAATTTTTCAGAGTTGCAAAATGCGCCTTTCGTCGTCATTTATCGCAGCTGCTCTTCTGTTATCAAATCAGATCGTTTGTTTGTTTTTCATGATAGGATGATTCTCTGCACGTGCAACCTTCTCGCATGTAGGGAATCCACTATTTAAAAGTTTAAAAAAAAAGGAATCGGACATTCAAGTGTCAGTGCATGTGTATGTATTCTACGAAATATGACCATTCGAATATTTCATCCCTTAAGTATAATTCCAGAAATTATGCATCATATAGAGTACTTCTCAGAAATTGTTGTAAATGAACAAGCAATTTCTAGTATTTCAATAACACTTAATGCTTTCTTTGCGTTTTGTGCCTTTTACCTTCCATTGATAGAGCTTTTTGAAAAGCATACTCGTCTGTATTCAATTTAGTCATATTTGCTTTGAAGTTACAATAGAGAGATTACAATCAAATTAATTCAAAATATAATTCCATGGATTCGCGGTAACCTTGTGATAAGACAGAGACATTCGAAATGAAAGAACGACTGTGAAAATGGGAGTTTGACACCACAACTTAGTACTGTTGTAAAGCACATTTTAATATCCACCGCACAAATTATCTTCATGGAAACTTTTTATTGAAATTAGCCCACATTCAAGCGTCACAAAGGAGGATAATTGAAAACTCCGAAGCATCTATTCAACCCAACAGTCGAGCATGCGTGTGGAACATTTATCTCTCATAATTCAATAGTGGCTGGGATCGAACCTGCGACCTTTAGAACTGAAGAGAGCTGTCCTATTACTAAGCCTTGGTGAACCTAGGAACTCAGTTTTGGGCTTCTACTTTCTGTAAGCATGTGTTTTGCGATAGATGCTTGTGAAATTTTAGAGTTTCTTACCTTGTGATACTAGAATACGATTTACTACTTATGAAAAATAAAAAGTCTATAGTAAGCGGTAAACATTTAAAAACCTCGCAACAGTCTTCGCCTATTAAGGCTGTTCACTATGCTGCAACAAAATATTTCCTAAATTTGACCCATGGCCTCCTTGAATTGAAAGCGGTCTCCTATTTGATACTGGCAACTAAAATTACGTTTCTTCTTCCAAAACGCTAAAAATCTAAACAAATGCTGAAATAAAAATACGTTGCTTTTTGTTTATACTATATATAATATTCTTATGTAATTTCAGTAATTGCAATTGCCTTTATATATATATAAGTAGCATAGATGGCTCTATTTGAATTAAGCCAAAATATATTTTCTACAAGATTTCAAACTTAAATTATTAAAATTCGATATTTGCAGATGATATCTGCAGGTTTCGAAGTTTATTTGCAGATTTGAAATACCATATGAAAATAAATAAAAGCATTAAGATTTTTATAAATGCCCATGAAAATATATATACATAAGAAATTTGCAATTGCTTGAAATGTAATGAAAGAGAAAATTTTTAATTCATTTTCTCTTAAAAACAAAAATTTGAATTTCAAAAATTCTTATTTTTTTTTTAAATTTTCACGAAGATAAATGTTATACAATAAAAAAATGATATTTTATTTAAATCATTTTTATTTTTGCATTATTTTAAATTACAATTTGAAAATTAATTAATGCATATTTAATGAATTAAAGAATTTAAAAGGACTGCATATATTATTTGCCAATATGATTAAATATAACAGTTTAAAATTGTAAGAAATAACTAAGAATGCAAATAAGGCTATTACTAAACTCAACCTTGAGTCTATAATATGAATAATAATGATTTTTCTAAAACGAATTATAAAAATTTTGATTCCTAATAATTTTTTATGAAAAACATTGGTATGAAAGATTTTCCTATTTTTTTATTGCAGAGGAATTTTTAAATGATGAATTTCAACTCATCAGACAAAGTGCCGTTTATATGTATATAGATTAATTTTTTTCTACTTAGAAATAGAACATAATCTCAGATGGAAGTGGAATGCAAGAGATCATTTCGAATGTTTCTGTATGTGTGTGTAAGTACTGCTGTGTGTGTGTGCACTATAATTAAGATTATTAATTTAGAAAGCATGCTTAAATATTCTGAAATAATTAAGCAAGAATTAAATTATTTGAATACTATTTGGAACATTAATTTTGATAACCAGATTGCGTTTTCGATTTAGAAATTAATGAGGATTCTTGAACAATTTATAAAAATTACTTTTTTGATTTATACTTTTTATTTACAGCAACTAATTTACCACCTCACGAAGATGCATTGTCGTTCGCTAGCTAAAACACCAATAAAATTCACATTCTTTTTCGTTCTCGGTTTCCTACTGTTGCCAGATACATTTTAAGTAGTTTTTATTAATTTATTATCGTTACCTCTTAAATTAAAATCGTTACATTCTGTGACAGCATGTATATAATTCCAATTATTTGGATTTTTTTAACTGATTTAGCGAATTTGTGGACAATAAGATAAAGTGGTGAAGCATCACTCCTAGAGATTGGGCCCTTGGGGTAATCCCATTGTCAGGCCAACGACCAAGAAAGCATTTTCCTCCTCCCTCCGAAACGAATGACCCAAATCAAAATATCTGATCCAAGCGTCTTGGCGTTTTGCAGTCGCGCGCGCCTGCATTCAACAAGGACTGGGGAGAAGAAAAAAATAACAAAAAACATAACAATAAAACAGAGTGAAAAACAGAACAGCATTTCCTCGTGCTTGATGTGGGAAGAAAATAGAGGAGTGCATAACTTTCACTTCCCCCCCCCTCACCGTTAATCTGGTTACTTCTTCGATTATGCGCACACGAAAGCATTTTTATGAAATAAAATCATCTAGAAATATTAAAACTGAAAGAAGAATTTAGATTTATGTTTTGCTCACTGCCAGAAAGTGTGAATTAATTCCCACATTCAAGAGATCTTATAAAAATTCATTCGAAAAAGAAAGAAAGATATTAAAAGAAAGCAGTGTTATCGTCTCATTGGTTTTAAGCGGATAAATTTTAGTATCTGCTTGGCTTAATGCAATTACCATCAAATAACATGGATTAATTCAAATAAAATGAAAAACTTTTAACAGATAATGTCTTATTCTCAATATGCAAAATGTAAACATGAATTTGATTTGAAGCATCTATTTACTACTTTGGGTGGTAACATATTCTTTGATTGTATACCAAACTGTTTTAAATGATGAATTCCAACCCACCAGACTATATAAGAATCATTTATGCGTATGCACAGAATAATTTTGTTTACATTAATTTATTATTAATTTAGATAAAATCAATTTTTATAAAATAACAAATTTTATTATTATGTTAAATTAACTTTTAAATAAATAAAATATGAGAATAAATTAAGTTTATTCCTATACACACTATATATCTATCTAGAAAAATCTGCATACACAATAAATACAGCAGAATATGAGTTCTTAAAGATGTTCTTAGTGTATAGTTTATAATTATAAGGTAAATATTCGTTTGAATTTCAAATGTCAAAATAGTTTTTATTATCACACTGAGTAACTAAATTGTAATAACCACACCTTAGTTCGTTGTATCAAAATAACAGTTTGAGGTGCTCGATAAAACTCCAATTGCAAAAAATCTAAAGGAAGTTTTCTTTTGTTCTCATTGTTATATTTTTTTAAAATTTAAATTAATTCCACTGCAATAACGTTAATTTAATAAAAGAATTATATGTACATTATTTACACACAAAAATAAAGAATATATTCTCAAAACATTTAAAAAAAAAAAAAACAAGTATTAACATAAAAAAAGAACTTGGGAAAGAATTTCATTTTGGTTTATTGTATAACATCAAATTTACGTAAGAAATTTAAAAAATTGTTGCAACTTAAAAAATGTCACTTGCTTTTTAGGCTGTTCACATATTGTAATGGTCTTATTTTTAGTATAGAGAAAAAACTGATTTTTCGATTACCTTATTTTTAAAAAATAAAATAAAATATAATAAATGTACATTTAGAAATAACAATTATAAAATTGTAACATGTTTAAAAAGTATATGACATTATAATTAAAGTTATAATATTTTATTGGTCTTCTTGGAGATTTCTATAATGCGATAAAATTATTTAAACTTTGAATTAATTGGTTTCATTAAAAACAGATCCGAATTCCTCATGGGAGTCATCAAATATAAATAACTTCAATATATTTTTTAATAAATAAAAAATTATTCACTGATAGATTATAATTTATTAAGTTACATCAACACACATATTAAGAAAAATTAATTATATTATACTGTTTAAATATTGGATTTTGATGTGGGCAAAATTATATACTTCCATAGAAGTGTTCACAAATTGGGGAAAAAAATCACCATTGAAGCAATAGTCTAGCTAATAATTTTTGGGCGATCTGTTGGACTGCAATATGCAGTTAATGTGGCAACCCTGCAGGAAGTTGAAGAAGGTTACGCGGATGGACGGGAAGGGGGAAAGCTAAACTACTTTTTTTTCCCTCACTAGCAGTTCCAATTTGAGAAAATAGAGATGGCAACTCGTACTTTTCTCTTCAAATCGATCTCTGTTTTGGACTAAATGGCTTCTTTTTATTCTTCGGCTTTAGTTGTTTTTCAACTCCGAAATGTCTTCAATTAATTAAATGCTTGTTAGCGGAAAAGATCATCATACATTAAACCAATAAAATTGTAAAAATTTTAAAAAATTCATTTTTATTTAAGATTAAATTTAAGAAATAGGGTATAAAAAATATGATGTTTTTTGGAATAATATTTTTTTTGTAAAACGACTTTTATAAGCTGCTATTTGAATAATAATTATTAAATGAAAGGTATTTTGCCTCATAAATTGGGTAATGATTTGAAATATTCACAGAAATTTTTTTATATTATGATTATAACAGTTAGGTTAATGCTAGTAATATATTTCTTAATTATTCCATTTAATTTTAAGAAAACTCTATTGTAATTCATTGACTAATGAAAGAACAAAGTTAATTTAGTTAATAGCATTTAAAAAAAAAAAGAAGTTTAGAAAAAAATTAAGAATGATGAATAACAGAATTTTTTTTATGAAAAAAAGTAATATGATTTAAACGTTATCGTCAACACATATGATTTTCAATGCACTAAAACTTGAAAGTTTAGCTAGGATTAATTTATTCAATCTTTACTTAATTTACTCCACTATATCTTTCCAACTTTATACTTGGATCTTGTCGTAGTTTAGTGGTAGAAGTGCTGAAGTATGATTAAGTTGAGTTCGATCCTAGCAAATGATGAACAAGAGGAGATAATTGTATAACTTCTGCTATGTACATTCATGTCTATCGAGATATATGTTTGGGAGATTTCCATGTGTGAAAATCGTGATTTACAAAATCAATATGAATCAAGGTATATAAAATTTTATAAAGAAAATGGAGGTTTAAAAGTGTTTTACAAAACTAACGTCTGTTATATAAATTACAGCAAATTATCAAATTTCATATTTTGTGTATTATAAATATGATGCTCTTAGTTGATGCACATTTTATGTTAGAAGTGTAATACTTGTTTAGAGATTTTTATGAAAATTTTAGCGAGAACGCCCAAAATTTTGATAAAAAATATTTTATTCAACCATTTATAAATATTAAAGAAAAATATGTTTAAATTTTTAAAAATATATATGCAATATAAGTGTTTTCAATATTTTTACCTCAAATAAACTTTAGAAAATTACATTTTTATCAAATTATTTAATTTTTTTCTTTCCAAATAACTCGTCTGCATTTTTTTATAGAAACTTTAGATTTAATTATAAGCAATAAATTATTTAAGTAATCCAAGAATCAAATATTACATAAAAACATTTTTATATACAAAAATATTCATATAAATAATGCTTCATTGGAATTTGTTATATATTTCCTGTGACGAAAATCAAAATAATAATTAAAATATAATAAAATAATAAATTTCGGTTCTTAAATAATACCGGAAAAACAAGTAATAATTCTTATAAGTCATATTCCAAAAAATCAAATTTGAAGCAGTTATTTTCTCACGTGTTCTTAAAATAATATAACGTTATATTGTATGTGTCTTATAGTACTAACACTTATGAGAAAAATGATAATTTCTTCTCATCGTAAAATACATTTTTCAATAAATACATTTTTTAAAAAAATACATTTGATTTTCTTTAAAAAATCAAATATTTTTTTTGCACTATTAAAATTTAGTATTAAGGAAAAGCTCAGCATCCATCGCAAACCAATAGAATTCATAATGGATGTATTTGAGTAGCAATAAATTCAAATGTACATTTAAAAAAAAATATATATTGCTAAATTTCGATAAATAATTTGTTATTTCATAAAACTGCATAAATAATTCCTTTTAAGCTTACATGTGAGTTTTACAAATTTCTGGAGATTTATAAAGTATATATCTCAGATTGATTTTTCTTTTTATTGGAAAAACATTTAAAAGAAGAATAGCAAAAAAAGTCTACCATATTCTGCAGCATCCTTTCCCGATCAATTTCTCTTGAGGCAATTCTCAAAATGGAATCTTTCTTGCCGATTTCTCCTTGATGTTATTGGACCATTTACTGTAACTTAACTTTTTAGAAGGAAATCAAATAAGCAGAATCGATTAAAGATTGTGAAGTCATATGTAAATGAGTATTTAGCATTCTATTCGAAAGAAGAAGTAAAATTTAAAGAGATCTAAATGAAATTAAATAAACTTAAATGTGTGTTGAAATTCGGGAGAAAAAATATTATAAAAAAAAGACGAAAACAGTCCATCAAAGTGAATTAAAAACAAATAAAAAAGTTTTTTAACTTAATGTTGTTAACTAATTTTATTTAAAAAATACTCATAGGTTTTACTTAATTAATTGACAGTAATTCAATTTGTGAAAGAAAAACTTACTTCGAAAACACTGTGTCATGTTAATTTACATCTTTTTTTTAATCTTTATAATAATTTTTTAAATTTCTCGACCTTTAAGTGAAATACATTGAAATAATGTATTTAAATAATAGAAAACTTATCATGAGCAAATAAGTAAAATTAAATAAACATGAATATATATATAATAAATTGGGAGAAAAAGAAAATCATTATATTTTTCAGTCGATGATCACACAATTTCTGATTTATGCTCGTCATGTTTCGCTGATTTATGCTCGTCATGTCTGATCATGTTTCGAACTAAAAAATTATTTGACTGTTTTTATTTTGGTCCATTCATTTACAAGATACATGGGATTAAAAATGGAAGTCAACAAAAAGGAAATGAAGTACGTTCACAGTTTTTCTTTGAAAAAAGCAAAAATACAAATCAGGCAGTTGAAAATCCGAAATGTTGTTCATGGTCCCGATAATGTAACACCCAATTACATGTAATTTTAGTTTCAACTATTCTATTTAGGAATATTAGATGTTACAGATGCACCTCACACAGGTAGGCTCATCGTAGAAAATACCGATCGGAAGTTGACCAGAATGTTGACAATCCAGAAGCTAAAGGTCAAACACAAAACAGTTTGAAAACATATACATATGTGTGTGTGTGGTTAATCAGCAACTGTGTTTTGTAGTTGACAGTTCATTTCATAAAAGGAAATGAATATTATCATTATTGCAAATTACCTTATTAATTGCAATAAAATTAAGTGCAAGAACACGAGAATTCGTCCACTTTAATGCATGTGTCCTTTGTTTTAAAATAACTCTTTCAAATTAAATAATGGTTTATTCTTGAAAACGTTTACTGTAAACGGAAATGTAAAAGATGACAAAAATTTTCTAAATTTGTTAATTATTTTCAATAGAAAATAAAAGATTTTTTTATTTTTGGGATTATATCAATTACTTGACAGAAATATCAAATGATTTTCCAAAATTGCATGGACAATCTATAAATCCCTTGTTACGTGCCCATCAAGTTAATATGCATACCAATAAAATTTATCCAAGTGTATATTGTTATCACTTTCACGAAATTTACAAACCACAGGCACATAAACCGGCATATTTTTAAAATCATTTGGTAAGAACGAAAAGTTTAAATGACTAAGTAAAAAATAAACAAAGTGAGTGAATTCTTCCCACGTGTCGAAACAGAAAACAGCTGTTGTTCGAAGAGTTCAAGATCTACTAATGCAATAAAAATGACTTTACAGGCAGTCATAATCCAAAAAATGGGTTTGTAAAATAAAAAAATCGGTTGAACTAACACATTAGCTACATTCAGCTGCGAAGAAACTTGAAATGTTATTCATCGAATAAAATAAATTATCTGTCTCCTTGGTCTCAAAAATAAGTCACCTCGTATGCTTTTTCTTTTTTTACAATCATAAATTTATGAATATGTAAGCTATCTTAAATATTCAAATAATAGTTATTATTCATTAATCTGAAATAAAACTTCAGATTCATAAATTATTAAATTTATTGAACAACATAACAAATTTTAATGGTTAATAATGAGCAAATTGTAATCTCTTTTTTTCTCCTTTAAGAAATATTACTATGTTAGAATTATATTTATTTATATAGATGAAAAAGAAACTATAATTATGTTACGGAATTAATTGATCTACAATTTGTTTTTAATTTCAATATTCGAAAATTAAGTACTTGAAGAATATGTTAGTCTCCCTTTTAATGCATGAGTTATTAGGAGCTCTGATTAAAAGATTTTTTGAATGATTAAACTTTATTTTTTCATAATTTCCTTCTTTAAATGTAGTTTGATATTATAGATAAAAAAAATATAACACAGTGAAAAAAAAAGAAAAAAAATTATTACAGGTTTACTTTTATTAGTTAAAAATATGACTACTAAACATAACATTTTCAAGACCAATTTTAATAAAAACAATTTCAAATAGAGAAATTAATTTTAAATGTATATTATTTTAAAAAAAATGTTTATATTTGTATTTGTACTTAGTTATTAATTTTTCTTTTTTATAAATTGCTGAACTGTGGGATTTTTAAGATGTACAACGTTTTCACTGTATGTTGGCATCAACTAAAAAAAATAAATAATAATAAATAAAAAAAATAAAAATAAAAAAAAATGTAAAAATATTCGGCAGACGCATAAATTGAATTTAACATTAAATTATATCAAATCATGAAAGTCTCAAAATAATAAATGTTAAAAATAGACAGGGAAAAAAAACTCCGATATCATTTAATAAAACAGTTTTGAAATCAAAATTTAAATAATAGAATGAATAAAAAAGCCACTATTTTATTCTCCATAAACGCCTAAGCAATCATTAACGATTATCCCTATAGGGAGAAAATAAGGGAATTGCTCAATTGCGCAACTGAAATACGCGACAGCTGATTTAAGTTTGAGAAGCACACACATTTCATTTTATATGCATATGTGTTGTGTTTATGTTTATGGTGTATTTGTCTTTGTGTTTGTTTATGTGCTGGGTTTTTGAAAAATAGCTCAACTCTCGATACTTGTGCTGAAATTATATTTTTCAGATTTCATAAATTATATTTTAGTTTTGAAATCGTTTCTAACAAATTAAATAACGATGTTTCCGATTTATTTGTGGATGTGGCATCGTACGTTTTACTCTCATATAGAAGTTTGACATTATTTGGAAGCACTATATTCCCGAGTTTCCTAATTTTTCAAATTCAGAATTTTTACTCTTTCTTTTTTGATGAAATGATTTTACAATAACATTTGCTTAAAAATTACTCATCATCATTAATAAGAGATTGTCTTGAATTTGAAATTGTACACTTTTTCGTAAAGTAATCCACAAAATTATTCGTAAATTCTCAAAAAATTAAGTTGCTCTCCCGTTTTATAAACTTCTAAATTAAACTGTGTCCAACAAAAGATAAATCACGGTTGGTTCATCTAATGATGTGTTGTTTGACTACGTATACCATTGAGTTACTTTTTTCAAATAATTAATCAAAGAGTTAATGTATGAAAGTGATTTAATTTTTATTTAATTTATTATTCAATAATTAATATTATTGAATTTTAATAAAACGAAATGCGAGCAATTGCCGACGTTAGGCAAGCAGTTCTAAAAATTATCATTACTCAATTATCAAAATGTAAAAATAAAAAGTTAGTCTCATTTAAATAAAATGCGCTGTTTTAACTTATGGTTAGACTATTTTTTTATGTTTGTGAGCAATTAATCCTTTAGAAATAGATTTTTTTTATACTTTTAAATAATGTATCATAAAATTGAAAAAAAATAGTTTTTTTTAAAAAAAAATATTTAATAATAAATAATTTCTATGAAATAAGTAATATTATATTACTTATTCATTTATTTTTTAAACAATTACTTTTTTATTAAGAACATTTAATTTAGTTGATGAAATACTCATTTTCCAGAAAAAATAAAATTTCTGGAAGTTATATTAAAATTATTTTCAATGATTTTCTAGCTTCAGTCATTGTCAAGTTCCCTAAAATATTTAAATATGGAGATACATATTATTCCTGTTTTGCTCCCTATTAAAAAAGTATGTTATGAAAATGAATAATTTTTACTAATGTTTAATTTTTCAAATTAAATTAATTAAAATAATTTTTATTGTGACAAGTTTGTAAGCAATGAGACCTTAAATCAGCAATAAACTTTGTTTATATAAATTAAGGCAGTTTGATCTGAAAATGAATACTGTGAGCCATGAAATAATATTTTATAAAGGTAATTTCTAAAACATTTTAGAAGATGCACCATAGTTCACTTTACATCAAATAAATGGGTCCAAAAATAATTACGAAGCCTGTCTATTCTTTATTTGCCTTTAGTTAAGCTAAAAATTGTGTATGGCAAAACATTTTTTAATGTATCTGTTGTTATTTATATCCCTCTTTTTATCATTTCTAGCTTCGAAAAAAGCCACTTTGTTGTAATAATGATAAGTGATAAAATTTAATGTAGAATTCAACTAAAACCAATGTAATAAAAAATAAAAGATAACGTTTCACACGTCGTATAAAAAATGCTTAATGACGTCACTGTGATAAGACCTCAAATTCTATGAAGTGAAACTTAAGTTGTGACAAATGGAGCTGTCACATTGTTTTTAGGTATTACATCTTTCTTTCGTCATACACTTTTTTTTGTTTTCGAAATTTTTAATTCGGTAACCTCAATCCTGTTAAGCATTCTGTGTCTCTATTTACCACGTTAAGTGAAAACAAATATTTAATATCGAAATGGTGATAAGGGTTTTGCAAAGCAGAAAAGCGAAAAAATTATGACGTGTCGTTATCACTATTAATTTAAAAACGGTTAATTAATGAGTTTTGTAATCGGTGGTGGTTCTGTTTCTGGACTATTAGGGATTTTCATTGGTGTAGGCTACTCGCGAAAGAATCATCATCAGCAGCCCATTGTGGGCCTGGGCCTTCCTCAGAATCTTTTCCCAATCTGCCTTTCTCCCAGCAATTGATCTCCAGTCTTTACTTTTAGGATGGCAAAGTCCACATCCACACAGTATTTCCATCTCTTTTTGGGCTTTCCTCTTGGTCTTTTATTAGAGGGGGTTACAGTAAAAACTTTTAATGCTGCTACTTGCGAAAGAATATGAAATAAATATTTTATTATAATTTATTTAATATTATTAATAATCGGACAGTATTTTGTGCCAAATATTCAGGAAGACTTTTTATATCCTCATTCTCTTGTTGCAAGAGAGAAATTTATGAAACTGCCAAACACTAGCCACTATAAATGTACAACAGAAATAAATTTACCATCTCTGATAGATCAACAATAGCTAGTACCGAATCCGCAACCTTGCTTCAAAACTTGCATTGCATCAATCCGTAGGCTCAATTCCAACTCGTAGTGTGGTCGTATCTTTATTTCTGAATATATTTTAAATCATAAGCCATGGATGAAATGTCCTCGTAGAGCTGCTCTCAATAATACAAACTAACACTCTCATCTAGGATTTAACAGAAAAGAATAATACAAAATAATAACAAAATTCTATGTTTAGCTTTTCTTTCATGGAATCATTGGAAAATTAATATATGCCTCGAATTCTAAACGGAACGAAGATTAACATTTGTATGAAATGAATAATGTTCAAAATGGTAAATGGTGGTAAGAAACGATATCATTTCATGAAGATATTCAATAAAACCATAACATATCATTTCATAAGTATTTCCCCTCCCCACGTTCTCACAAATAGGGATTTTTTCGCAGGCGAGGGAATAAATAAATCGAAATAAATACCCTTACTCCCATCATAATTGAATATAACATTCGGTGCTGTCTTAACATGAAAACACTTATTTTCCTCTTGGCGGGAAGGCTTCGGGCCGCTATAAATTACCTTAAATCCATTAGGTGCCCCCTGTCAGTAAATAAAAACTCCATGGCGCCTATTATACGTCCATGAGTCGTCCACTCACCCTTTTCAGAATGATAAATCCTATCAAACGACTTCTGCACCCTCACCCATCCTCCAGAAAGACAAAGGGCGCTTCCACCCCGAACCCATAACCGTGACTCACTGGAGGGTTGCATACTTTTTTTGTTTTTGCATTTGAGGAGAGAGAGAGCGCTCTCATCATTCTCCCCCTCCCCCCGATCGGTGGTGGTGGGGGGTGCAGATATTTCACTTCTGTTTGCTGACAGAAGTGGACAGGGTGAAACAGTTTATATTGTAGACTGAGCAAGTTCACTATCAGTGAGTATGGAAGGATTTGGTGAGGATTTACAGATTTTTTTTTTTTTTTTTATGAAAGGAAAATGAATTGTAATAAAAGACTCGTATTTGTTATGCATAGTTAGACACTGATTTCCATAATCCTTATCATCTAATGATTATCGTCTGTACTTATGGTTGATTTGTGATTGTTTAATAATATAACGATATCACAGGTGATTCCTCTAATTTATCACCTTTGATTTCATATGCATGGAACGACGTGATGAATACCACTGTTTTGATTTAATAATCTATGAAAAGAAATAATAACAAGCTTTCAAATACTTTTTATTTGGTTGCAAATGATAATTGCACAGTTATAAAGAAACATCATCTGTTCAAAAGACATAATTATATCAAAAAGCGAATATGAAATTAAGATTTCAAAGTTTAATGAGACATAAATACTATTATTAAAGATTATGACCAGTATAGTTTTAATGAAGGGAGTATATAATTTTTAGGAAAATTTATATTTTAAAATTTTTAGTTACCCAAATTCGTTATTAGGAAACATGTATTCCAATATTTAATAACACAATTTATAATGAAAAAAAAAATTTCTTTTTTTTTAAATAAATTATTTCTATAGAATATAAAATAAACTAAATCAAAACTTTTTGTTAAAAAAATAAATAAATATTTTATTCAAATAGTTATGATTTATCGTGGATGATTTATATATTTTTTAAACTTGTTTAAATTATGACTAGTTACAAAAATCTATTATACAATGGACAAAACACATAGATATTTTAATCATTACTAATTGATATATAGTATTCTTGCATTATTAACAAATTTCTTCTTAAAAATTACAATGGAATATACGAGCACTAAAAAAATTATAAAAACAAATAAATATTATATGAAAATTAGTTTTTAAGTATAATATATTGACAGAATTATGTTTCTTAAAAATTAAAATTGACATGTAATGTTTAAATCAATAAATAGAAATACAGAATTTTTTTTATTAAAATTGCAAAAATCAAACAAATTTACACAAATATAAATTCTTAGTCTTCATTGTTTACATGTTCGTGTTTTTTCACGAGTCAAATGTTCAGGATTTTAAGTAAAATCTAATTTGATGCACAGAAAATCAATATTATTATATATTAATATAAAACTATTCATAATTATTTGTAGATAGGTTTTATAATTATTATGAAAATTTGTAGTAATTTTTTATTAATTATGTTAATATATTTCATATGAATAATAAAACAAGGAATGAAAAATAAATTATCAAAAATAACCAAGATATATTTATGTAAATATATTAACTATTTCGTTTAAATTTTTCCTGTAAAATTTGATATTAGTCACGATTAGAATAAGAGGAAAGATATTTGATATCAAATTTCTCTTAAAGTTTACGATATGAATCGAAAATTTAATTTTGAACTCTATTAATGCTCGCAAATACCTTTTCCTTTATTGTTTCTTTGATGAATACTAATATCAACCTAAATGAATGAGAGCAAGTTGGAGAAAATATCTTAGCTGCAACCGTAATCACTCCCATCTGAGTTCCTCCAAGCAATCGATCAAAAGAAGGGGCATTTAGTGGTAGTTCAATTACTTAGGAGTTATTGTCTGTAATGAAGAACGCGTATCACTCCTGGAAATAGAGTAATCACAGGAGGCACTCAGATGATAATTAGAATATGTCACAAACGAAAATGATTGATTGATGTTGCTTTCTGGAATATAAATAAATATTTGTATTGGTGATGTGTGTATTAGAAGAGGAAGGAATAATTCACAGATAGAGCATATATTACATAACAATCTTCACATTTTACAGAATGAAGTGAAGTGAATGAAATGCTTCAATTGATGTTTATGAAAAAGAAATTTTTGATTGAACGAAAAGAGTTTACAGTTAATCTTAAGTAGATGTTATTATCAACTTATATTGAAAAAAAATATGTAATTAAAGGTCTGAAAAAATAAAAGCTAAACACTTTTTTTTCTCCAAAAGTATCGCTTTCGTTGGTGGCACTAAAAGCATTTCATTGTTATAGCATTACAATCAAGGGGATAGTTACACATGCCAGAACCAAATATTATCAATTCACCCCTTTTTGGAACGGAAAAGGAACCTGAAATTTCAATATTTTGCTAAAAACATCGGAAACCACTCTTATTAAGAAAGATTTTAAGCCAAGTAGAAAAATGAGAAACAAAATGTGTCTTCTTACTTAACATATTTTCGTGTACTTCAAAAACAACACGGATTGTTTATGCACTTTAAAATTCCTTTAAATTTTTTTCACTTATAATACAAATACACTATCAAAAGTATCAAGTACTTAAATATACTTTGTCAACAAAATCATGGTATTGTAAACACTGAAATATTTAATTACCGCTTAATTCATGATATAATTTGTTACTTATTTTATTTCCTTTATTTTATATTCAAGTAATTTCATTAAAATATACTAATTTCTATAATTTACTGTGTGTCAAAACGATCTTATAAAAATTTCATTATCATAAATATATTTTCAAATACATTCCACATTAAATATCTGTGTAATTTATTTTCACAAATTTTAAATAATTTACAAATACCTCAACTAATTTATTTACACAATAAATAATACAGACGATATAACTAAAATAATCTTTAACTTAGAATAAAGAAGTTTATTACTAAAATTTACAACAGCAAATATAATAATTTATCTCAAAAACAAAATTTCTCAACCTAAATACTAAAAGTGAAATTAAAGAATTGCAAAATAACTTTATCATTACTACAATAGATAAAGCCAACAGTAGTTTTGCTTTTATCAATAAAATACTTTATCAATTAATAGTAAAGGAATTAAACGCAATAATACTGTAACCAAATTAAACTATCCGACAGTTGATAATGAGATACAAATTATTTGCAAAAGGTTAAAAATTAAGCCTTTTTTGTTTTTTAAAAAATTATACTCTTCATTAATATTTTTTCTCTACTTCAAAAAGAATTCCAGATAAATTTACAATAAGGTTTCGTGGCATTAATTTATTTTTTAAAAAACCAACTATTTCTTAAAATAGTCTTATAAAGATTTGTATAGCAATTTAAATTACCAATTATTTTGGTTTTCTAAAAACGTCTATAAAATTATCAAAAATCTTAATAATTAAATCTTAATTCAATCAATTATTTTAAAATAATACTTTAGGTTCAACTACATAAAATTTAATAACCATAAATGTAAATCATTAGAATAATACATAGGAATAACGTTTTTAATATAAATATTTGTTATCTTTATTTACTAACTAGAGAATCTAAATTAATTGAAAAACATTCGGTTGCCACTTCAAATAATTGTTGATTTAACACACTTATCGATGAGAAATCGTTTGATATTAATCGTAATCAACAATTTTCCTAAGTTGATATCCCAATTTCTTTGAAATTCTTTTTTATATAAATTAACACCAGCAATCTAGCTGTGAGTAATCAAGATATTAATGTAAGTACTAATGATAATCATTTAACCTTTAAAATCTGTGATAAAGAATCAGATTTCAATTCTGTTAATACTTAATCCATTAATTGGAATTTCAATACTTTAAATGAATTTTCTCCAATTTCATTACTAGACAATTTTTAAGAGATCTTACAAACTCAACTACTATTTTATTGGTTTATTTGTGAAGCTATTTTTTAACTTAAACTAAGTCAAAGCAATAACTTCCTATTCACCAACATCATATAATTTTACGTTAATTTCTATACAGTGAAAATTTTAATTTTTGAATTTATTTTTATGCACTTATCATCATTTTGATTCAAGAAACCGTATGGAAATAGAAATTTTCTATTTCATCTGAGAAATAAAGAAGATTCTAGTTTGAAATTTTCTTTTTTTCTTCTCTTTCGAAGTCTTGAGGACTAGGTAGATTAAAATGAAGAGTAAATAATCGAAGGAAAAAATTATAAGCATTCCAAAGAAAGAATGGCAGGACGTCATAAAGGCAAAGTTAGTAGTGTAATCAAATAATTCACCATCAATTTCGATGCCATATTTTCGAAATCAAATTCAAGAAAGTCGAATCAAATTAAAGTTTTCAGCTGCTGTTAATTACTTTTACTTATGTAATATTATTACTTATGTAATATTAATTAAGTATTATTTGCATTTTAAAGAAAATCGGATAAAGGGGTAAAAAATTCAACCCGAATGTTTTTTTTCAGGTTTCTTCCAAAACGTTTTAATTTTATTTTATAAGCTGTAATTCAGAATCTTTCTCCACGGCATCTAATCATTTGATCACTAAGAAGATTCAAGGCTGTTATCTAATTCCACTTTAATAAATGTTACCATTGCTAATTGTAGACGTTTGAATTTGCATATTACTTTTATTGCAATTTGTATATTACTTAGTACTTTTAATATAAAATTAAACAACATTAAAATCAGAATAATTAATGATGATAAGAGAATCAAAGTTTGATTTGCTTACTTAAAATTGCAATACTTAAAAGTTTTTTTTAACTAAACTCTGTTGAATGTTATAAGTTTCATTTGTGGAAAGAAATAATTGAATTTGCTTTCTCATACGTTCGTTCAACTTGCAATTCACTTTGACTATTTCAGTCTGTACTTCTGACTGTCGACTATAGTTTTTCTGGAGTTATTTTTATCTTATTGCTTAAAAATACAAAAAAATGGAACTTTCAGCACAATGTACTCCACTTTCTTATCTTCTATCTCCGCATTTTATCTCTAGCTACTAAAAATCTGAATCACTGTGGAAGAATGTTTCAGGTAACTCCGTATGACGTCCCGTTGTCACGACTGCAAAATTTTCATCTATGCCGCACGCCGATAAATAAAAGGGAACCACTATTGTTAAATTTTCGGTGGCAAACTAATATGTGCACCTGGGGAGGGGCCTCCCCAACGGAAGAGGAAAGGTGTCATTCACCTGGTTCAGCATCCATACCCTGTGGCCCAATCTTTTTCAGATGCCGAAAGAGAGAGGAGGTACACTCTAACCTGCATTATAAAAAAATTAATAAATAGTATGGGGGAGAAACATAATGGGAATGCACGAACATATGAAGTAAGCTCGTGCGTCGAAGAGAAATAAAGGGGGGAGGAAGAGTCTAATCCCCTTACACTTTTTTTTACCCTTGTTAAATATAGGAGGAATTCAACTACCAGTGAAGGTGATGGCAAAGTTAAAAAAACGCTGGTGGGTACTACCAGCTGGAAGGATGCTTCCTTCTGCCGAAGAAGGATATACTAGCAATTAGGTCGGAATTTCTTTAAGAATATAAACAAATAAAAAACGTGATCGGTTTGAACTCAATGATTAAATATTTACTTAAATTGTTTTATCTGTCGTTTATCTTGGCTGTTAGCAAGCGGAATTTAGAGACATTTACTGAAGTCATTGGAGGATGGATTTGTAACCTCCTAAGTTTAGTATGAGTATCCTTGGAGAATAATATGCCTAAACTTCGTTTAGGGAGCAGTTTTGGTGTGTTAGTATTTGTACTGTAAGAAATAACAAAAGGAACACTAAATAAAAAAGGACGACCCTGAAACTCTCAATCTATGTATGCTCATTGTTCTGTCTGTATTAATACCCCCTTAATTTGAATTCTTAATGATTCAATTTGTCATTTTAAATTTAATATCAATTATCATTAGTTGTTTCCTTGATTTGCTCACGTGTGATGCTTTATGTTTTTTTCAACTGAATACAGTTTTCTTTAATAACATTAATATTTTCTTTAATAACATTAATAAACACTTAAAGTCCAAATTTAAAAGCAATTATCTTGATTCATCTTACGCCAAAGATATTGTGCCAAAATACTATAATTGGTTCGCGACAGTTAATTTGCAAATGCCTTTGTAAATAAATAAATTCATTAGAATAATAGTAGCTTACAGCCAGAGGTAAAAGGAAAATTGTCTAATCAATTTTTGATTAATAAGCATATATTTCATATAAATATATTTTTTTTCTTTTGTTAACTTCTAAAGATACTTTTTTACACGCACATGGAATAAAAATCTAAACTTTATATGCATTATCATCTGCTGTTTATGGTTATAAGTATCTTTATACTTGTGTAATGTTTTATTTCAGTGCTCGGAATAAGATTTATTATTCAAGTTAACTTACAATTTCTGAGTATGATCAGTCCATCACACATTTAAGTTTTACTCTGATTTTTCATCTTGGACATAGGTTGCTTCTTTATGTGCAAAAAGTTTTTAATGAAGTATCCGAATATTTAATGATGCATTTTCCTTCGTTTCTTTATGATGGAATTTGTTTATCGTTTATTCTGTTCACATGATTTGTGATATCTACTAATGGACTTTCGAATACTTTTGTTTAGGATTTAAATATCTACTATGAAAATTGCCTTCCAGTTTCTAAATAGTAGGATGTATTTTCAACAGAGGAAAATTCCCAAGCACCTAAACCCATATAAATACACGCAGAAGGAATGACATTCATCTCCCATAGTTCAACAGTGTCTGGGGTTGAACACGGAACCTTTCACTCCGAGGACCTTTCACACCTTGAGGCTATGACGAGGAGTGCGACCTACCTTGAGGCTATGACGAGCCCACTATTCACCTCATTTGAAAATATTGTACTATTATTATAATGTCGACTTCTGAAAGATTATTTGCTAATGCTTAAGTGTATATTTTACAATTGATTTTATTTATTATTTTAAATATGTTATTTTTAACTAACATTCTTATTTCAAATGTTATGCTTTGGATTCAATGTAATATAAAATTTGCTTATAAGTAACAAAGTGTGTTATTAACCTATTTGGAAGAATTTTATCATAAAATTTATAAAATTAATAGTAATCTAATTAAAATGAAACTGACAAAAATCGTGTCTTGAGCTTTACTTTCATTACTCATAACTTTTAAATGATTGCTTTTTAAATGTTTATTGTAAGTATTACTTTAATTGACTCACCGAGTTTAATTTATAAAATATTCAGCAAATAAAATTACTATGTCATAAAACAGAAAAGCTTCATTTTCCCTTAAAAACAATAATTGCAATTAAGTAAATATTTTGAAAACAATTAATTTTGTGTATAGAAGGATGTCTTACGAATATAAAAAATATGATTATTGTTTCGTATTCCTAATATCTTCAGTCAATAGAATATATCGAAATAATAATTAAAGAAGAGGTTTATTATATCATGTATACCAACAATTATTATACTTTTTCTGTTATATTATTATTCTTTTAAAGTTGCAATAACATTCTCTTCTTCTTTTCCATTAGTTTCATTAAAACATGCAGATTTATTTCATTTCGATATTACACAACTTTTATAATAATATAAAACAAAGCAAAAATTTATTAAAATAAAAAAATTGCAAATAACGTTACAAATAAGAAAAATTCATTTGAAAAGAATTAAAAAAAAAAAAAAAAGAATAAGGCAGATGCATCATTTTAAATTTTAATATTCTTCCTTTGAAAATTAAAGTGAATATCTTTTTCAGATACCGAACACATCAATAGTATTACAAAGAAATTATTCAGGTTTCTAATTTCTTAGAAAGAATATTTCAGAATATCAAAAGAAAGTGCTTCACCATGGAAACTAACAGAGGATATTTCATACCGGCTCACACACAAGATGGTAGAAAAAATTTATTTCTTTATCTTCTGCAGTTGACATACACATAGATATGGAGGACGTCAAGCTTTGCTATGACGTCGAAATCTCATCGAACGTTCGCGATAAAAGAATCTAAATCATTCGATCTTCCTCGAAGAAGAGATTAAATGAGTGTTATTTCTTTGCTGTTTTTTTTGTTTTCTTATTTATTTCATTTATATTCTTTTGAAGGAATAAAAAACATCCATGAGTGCATAAGAAAAGTGTATTTACTGCTTGATTGATTTAGGATATATAACTATAGATTTTATGCATACTTATATAATACATAAGAAAAGGACAAAGAAGATGTATTGGAATTAATACTTATTGCGAAAGTAGCGAGTAAACAATCTCAAAATACCAGTTATTTTTTATTTTTCTTCGGCAAAAAATACTGTAGATGCATATTTATATTTATATGTTTATTATTTTGCATTCACAATAACTTACAATCACAATTTAACTCACTTCGTAGTTGGTAAATATTTTTATTTCTTCATGAATTAAGTTTTTGATCTTTTTTTTTCTTAAGAGATATAAATGATTAAATAATACAGTTTTGTTCATATTCTCAATTCATTTGACACGCAAATAGAAATAATTGAATAACCGTTAAAAAAATCAAATAATTAGAATGCAACATTTTTATTTTGTTTGTTCTTGAAAGCCTTATATTTATTTCCAATCTATCGCACAGATTCTTCCTACTCTTGAAAAATTTGCTTACTTGATAGTTTGATAACATAATTTGCTACTTTGTTTTCGAATTTTATTCGTGGTTGGTAAATATTTTCATTTCCTAGTAAAAAAAACACTTACTAGCAAAGAAACAAGTGCAAAGTACAAGTACAGTACAAGCGCACTGCATGTGAATCTAGTTTTAACAAAAATATTCATAGCTAAACAAATTTTCATTAATAAAAGATACTATTGAAAATTGTGTTATATATCTTATAGAAATTACATTGTTTTATTGTTTCGATAAATTTTCGGAAGTTATTTAATTCATTATAAATCATAAGAAATTTGCATATTAATTATAGTTATTAAGTTTTAAGTTTCGCAATTACTTTGAAGAATTTTTAAGCATAAATTTTAGTTGCACTTTTTTGTATGAAAAGGACTGTTTTATTTAATCATTTATTTCAAATATCACTTATGGAATACACACTTTTTTTATTCATCCATTAAATTTTGATATTTTTTTTTTATAATTCAGATTATATAAGCCTGAAATTGAACGGGAAAGATTTTATAACGTGGCGACACCATTCATATTTTTTAATAAATTTTAAATGATTTATTTACTAATCATAAGTTACAAGCACAAGAAATTATATTATGTATGTAACTGTAACGCTCACACCAGAGCCTAATGGTAACATATTGCTTTTTGGAAAGGAAGATTCCAGGGTCTCTATTTCAGTGGAAGTACGGGGCAGATTGGTAATTCGTTTCTGCTTTCTAGACCTATGAATGCCGGGTTAGGTGTTTGAGAATTTTTCGGGTTTTCTTTCTTGCGATATGCGAATAGGACCCATTTTCTGCGGGGAAAAAAAAAAAAAAAACCCTCCAGAAGGCAAAACACGTTGGATGTCCTAACGCCTTCCAATAGACTTCAGTTATCAGACTATTCACTATGAGGTGACGTACATTGATAATAAAAGTCCAGAAAATGATTACATTTTCCTGAACTGCATGAAAAGAGAATTGAAGTATATTAAACTACTGATATGAAGCAAGGATGAGAATTTTCTGTGAGTCAAATATGTTACCATATATGTGTGTGTGGAGTTGGACGGAGAAATGGCTTAATAAGTGGCAGTAGCCGCATTTGCTTCGTACAAGCATCTCTTCGAATTCCTAACTTATTTTTTCAGTAGTCGTTAATTTTAGAGACAACCTCTAAAAATAAGTAACCTCCTAGAAGATGGAATGTGGTGTGGATACAAAGGAGGCTTAAAGATCATCAATCTCTCATTGAGATATGTACTGAGTTCAATGTAGTGCCATCTGTCGTCTCCCAATGAAGCTAACAAGTTCAAGATATCAAATTCTTTGAGAAAATGCCTTTCCAAGGTAGTCAAGATAGCCGTTTGTCTGTAACATTAAGAGTAAAAGGCATGATATAGCTTCTCAACTCTTGCATGACTTCTGTGTGATCATATGAAGACGATTTACGAATTTGAATTGAAAGTAAAGCTTGGAACCATATGTTTAGCTTTTCAAACGTGCAATTGGCTTCTGATTTCAATTTGGGCGACGATTATTCGCGATCATATAGAGGTCATGTGATTTTTTTGGAAAAATGAAGATGTTCGGTGGATGTTGGTCATCCTGATGACCAAACCTCAACTCGATACATATTTGAAACGCTCTGAAGGAGAAAACTGTAAATCACAACTATATATTCCAGAACCTTCAGGGTCAGAAAAGTGTTTTTCTTAACGAGTGGGTACAACTGTTACCAGAATTCTTAACTCACCCTATTATTTGTATGAAATCACTGTGAGAAGCTTTATTTATGTAATATCATATCCCTTAAGAATCCAGTTTTTATTTGATTCTATATGTATTCTTTCTTACCTGCCGATTTTAACAAGTAATGTGCACTACCAAGTCTTGAATGGTTGTTTATTTATTTTTTATTTCACACATTAAATCAATCTATGTTCAAACCAAATTTCACCGAACTTAATCCAGTTGTTCAGAAAACAATCTATCAAATTTAAATATTCTCTTATTTTTGAGAGCTAATTTCTGCGACTATACAAGCACAAATTAATCCCAAATTTTTATTATAAACTTATTTATTAAAATGGCTACAGCTGAAATTCTCTGTTTGTTGACAGTGACATTAAAATTTCCCTGCAGATTATAGGAAAAGTATAAGTTCAGTGTCAAATCCCAGAAAAAAAAAACTTATGGGCCTATCGACCCCTTTCTCCCAAAATAAAAAGAAATTTTTTTCTCGCGGACTCCAGCCACAATTTTAAACCTGGGTGGCCCCCTACAACAGGCACACGTCGTATCCTTTCCCCACCTTTTCAACCCTAACCAGGTGGGGGTAAAAAAAGCGTCACATGAAGTTGTATGAATTGAGTACCTGGTCTTTCAGCGGGGTCAAATTGAGCAGAATGCTTAGAGGGAAGAATGATTTAGCTCTGACTGCTCTGAGGGGCGACTTTCACCATTCACATGGGGTGGGAAGCATCTGTAAAGGAAATAGTGCAGACCAATAAAATATTTGTTGAACATAAAGAATCGGAAAAAAAAAAATAGTCTGAATCTAAACTATATAATTAGAAATTTAGTGAAATATAATTTCAGTTATCACAATATTTATTCATAAAACTAAAGGGAATTGTTCATGACCACAATCATGAATTTTTTCTAAATAAAATAAGGGGAGAATTTAATTTTATTTAAGTAAAAATTTAGCTTTTTTTGTGACAAAAATAAATGTTTTTTTAACTACAAAGAAATTAAACTTCCAATAATCTTCTTGATTTGAGGGAAAAAAAATAAATAATGAAACATTTAAATATATTATTTCCTCATAACATATTGAATCCTCAATTTTTCATTGAGAATTAATTCGTTAAACATTTAAATAAATACTATAGATAAATAAAAAAAAATCAACTTAAATCAGATTTTGTAAGAAATACCACATTCATATCAAAATAATGTGAAATATAATATTTATGAATAATACATAGTGAGCTTGAATTTTGAGAGTATCATACGACTTTGAATAATAATGATAATTGCATAAATACATGCGTGACTGGTGACGATTACATTTCCTTAAGTAGTACAAGATTTTTTAATCAGAAAATATTATGAAGTAACTCAGTTCTTCAGGTGCAGAGTTAACAAAATAATGTAAAGAGAATTTACTGCATTTAACTTTATATTGGGCCCAGGAGGTTTAAAGTATGAGAACATAACAAGATGCGACAAAAAAAATGGTTGAGTTAAATGATAAATAAAGAATGAATAAGTGCTTTGAAAAAAATGACATCTCAACTCTTGTTGCAGAGAACTTGTGAATTAAACTTGTTGCTTTTTTTTTTTTTTTTTTTAATTATTCAAAAATGCTGCCGAAATATTTGCTAAATGGGGCAGTGTTGGACAAAAGCATCATCATCAAGGACTCAAGTGTATGAGCGCTCATACAACTGCTTTAAGCGTGGGTGCGCGCGAAAGTACTGACAATAGAAGAATTACAAAAAAGAACTTTATTTCTATAAGATTGCCAGTATTGTATGTTAATGTTGGGCCCCCGTACAGCACTACCTGCACACAAGTATCTTGCTTGACATTCAGTTGCAATGATAAATTTTCCACTATATTCTCCTGATTAATCATCAGTTGATTTATTCCTTTTTCTTGAAGCTTAAGATAATTATGGAACGAAAAGATTCGGAAACTTCTCGGATATTTAATTAAATACGCGTATTTTGCTAATGGTTTATTCCATGATCTATGAACATTCTTTCAATGATCTGAAAGAAAGCATGAAAGATTGAATATTTTGAAATTAAATTTATTCGAAAAATGGCAATCTTTAAATTATTAATAAAAATGTCCATGAGGGGTTTTGCATTTTATTTAACAAATATTTACTAAGCGAAATTAATACTTCATGTGATTCTTAAATCTGAATTTTTGGAAGGGAAAACCGCTAATGGTCTTGTACATTACAGAAAAGATAAAATCTTCTTAAACCACTTTTTTGTGACAGGGAGTTATTATTCCTATAAATGTTCAAACAGAAACATCACTTGAGTTTTCTAATTTCAATTCAAGAATCGCCGAAGAGGAAGTGAAGCTCCTGCAAGGGTTTTAGAGGGTGCAGCATCTTCTCAACCCCTTCCCACGAAAGAGTTAGACGATGGATAGAGATTTTGGGGGAAAGGATATGGGCTCGGTCTGTGATGGCAGGAAGGTATGCTGGCGACTAAGCTGGTTCCCATTGACCTAGATCACAGAGTCAAGAAAGGGAAGTGCTTAGTCGATAAGCAGGGAGTGTTATCTTCGCGTTTCTCCCGTGGAATAAACAGAAACATGATAATAGTTTCCATAAAACTAAGTTCACTGTTTTTACTTATCACTGCTG
The DNA here is from genome assembly GCA_026290005.1 of Latrodectus geometricus. Taxonomy (NCBI): domain Eukaryota; kingdom Metazoa; phylum Arthropoda; class Arachnida; order Araneae; family Theridiidae; genus Latrodectus; species Latrodectus geometricus. The sequence goes on from JAPDSC010060777.1 coordinate 36,243, forward strand.
ACACAAACATAACAGCTCTGCAATTGTAAACTTGTAAAACATGCAAAAATCAACAATTTTCTCTCCTTTTTGAGAAGCATACAACAAATTAGCGGTTCTTATTTAGAGTTAAAATGTGTATTTTATTTAAATCTGAAGAAAAATAGTCATTATTAATCTATTTTGCTTAAGATATCAAATAAATATCATAAAAATATGCTGACAATTTGATTTCTCTTTAAGAACAATTAGAATCACTATTAAATTATAACTACTGTACTAATTTTGAAGAAGTGTAAAGACTTATTTTTTAATAAAAATTAATACATTTAAATCACAGAATATAAAGTCTAAGTAAAATGTGCAATATAAGAGCCAGAGTCAATTTCAAATATTAATTGGAAATAATGATATATTTAGTAAAACTAAATTTAAAAATAAACTTCTTATAAAAAATTTAAAATGAAGATTTATGAAACACAGTCATCAGGTTTGTAGTAATTCATGATAATGAAATTTAAAAATTGTGACGGATAATATTGAAAGCAACGTATTAATGTTTGTAAGAAAAATTTTAAAGATTTTTGAACTAATAGAATTAAATATTTCACAACGAAGAATCAGAAACAAAAAAGAAGAAAAATCTCTAAAAAATAAAATTAAAGTATGTTGAGATATTGTTTTCTTCTTCCCCACGCATTTTTATTTTTGTAATTTTTTGTATTTTATTACATTTATTTTAGATTTCTTTAAATAATATTTTTTATAAAATGATACAGATCACACACTAGATTTGCCTTTGCTAGCAGTAATTAGATTCCGAATCTATTTTTGACCACCAGATGTCACATCGGATAAAAATCGTTTTCATAGTCAATTATTTATAATACGTATTTTGATTTTCTTAGGGTATATATTTTTGATGCACACTAGGAAGATCAAGTTGATATTTATTTCCCAACTTATTAATTTAAATGCAAATGATGCCTACATTCAAATTAATCAAGTAAGTATGCAACACATTAAAAACTATTAATTAACAAATAAAAAATGTAAAAAATATTGATTTTTTTGTTTGTATTAGTTTACAAATTTCGGGGTTAATGCCCTTACTTTAGAAGAGCTTACCTTAAAAGAATGCCTCAGTACAAAAATGGATAACAATTTTTGTTAATTATCAAAACAGAGACATTAATTATGTGTCACATTTATTATCTAATAATTCGAATTTGGAAATCATTATTGCATTCATTGGGTCTTTTCAACTGATGTCTTTTAAGAACCAAGACTAAAGGAAACATTCGAGTTACAAATTTAAAATTAATTTTCTATGGATGGCTTAAATTTTAATTAACACAATTTTCTGACATCTAGAAAAATATTTTTAATTTAATAAAAAAAATATTTCAGCATATACAATTCAAATCAATTTCGTTTAAATTGGGATGTCATGTTAAGATATTTTAATGTAGTCACAATGGACTCATCATACCGCAATTTCTGTAAGATTTCACTGTTAATATAAAAATTCCGCTTATTGTGAAGAAAACATAAAAAATATCAAATTTAATTTTAATAAAACAGAAAAAATATAATGTAACAAATAATTTTTTATTAAGTTTTATAAAGAAAGAGTCAAGACGCAATCAATATAATTTTCTCTCAAATGTTTGAAAACTCAATAAAGCTGTGTCTTTTTAACGATGATTTTATCAAATAATGATATCCGAAATTTAATGACATATCGTATAATAAAATGATCCTAACATAGATTTTTATAGATATGCTTTAAACTAAATGCTTTACCAAATTATTAAAATGTGACTAATACATAATATGTGTCACCCGATATATCTCTCCTCTTAATACAAAAACTATACATTATCAGATGGTATTGTCATTTTCTGAATATTATCAGAGTATTTTGTTTGCTCATTGTATTGATTCTCCTTCATCGCTGAGAAGATTGGGAACGACCGAGACTCGGAAAAGGAGACGAAGTAGAGCGATAGAGGGCCAAATATGGTATTTGGTCGAGACTATCGTGGAAATAGCGCGGGCGGCATTTTCGGTATCGACCTGCGAATTGGTTCCTGGGGAAACTGGCTCTCCTGTGGAAAGGGGCGATAGCGAGGTGCATTTGGTAAAGGGGAGAAAAATGCATGGGAGAAATGCGAAGGAACTTCGCAGGGAGGAGGGGGGTTCGAGAGGTGGGGCCATCCTTTATTTTGCGCCTTCAGGTGGAAAGGAAAGTAGAGTGCGAGAGATAAACTAGGGAGGGGGAAAAAGTCTTTATAAACAAACATGAAATTTCAAGTTACCGTGTGTTCGGAGAGAGTGATAATAGGTGATGCTATTCTTTCTACCGGTTTCTGAGAAATAATATTACTTTTAACGTTTGAAGAGGGGTAAATGTTTACCAAACTTTACATTGAAGAAATCAAGTGGCTCTTAATAGCTTGCTTATGTTGGTACTCTTTTATTTGTACTAGTTCAATTCCATTTTTAAAAATGATGCCTTTAATTTTTTTTACTGCAGTATTAATTTTTTTTTTTTAAAGAATTGAACTTTTATATACGTAGTGAAGATTACTAATGATATATAATCGATGTGATTGCTTTATGCGGGTAATTATTACTAATCGTTTAGCATTTGGAATTTATTATTTGTCTTGGAGTTTTGCGAACTTTTGTCTTGGGGGAAAAAAGCAAGTAATTAGGTAATTGAATAGCATTTACTTTTCTTTTTTTGTGGAAATAAAACGTGATCTATAACTCAAATCCATGAATAATCATTTGAACTTTGCCTTTACAGCAACATTTATTTATATGTGAATGTATATATATATACATATTCTATAATAGATATATATTCCCACAATATAAATATGATTATTTGTATTTATTTAATTATAAAATAACTTTTAAATATTTTAAGTTTTATAACACTTGTTTTTAAATTAGCTTTTTCTTGTTTAATCTAATAATTGTTGAACTATCAAACAATCATTCTGAAATAGAAGTTCTAAGCAAGTATCTCATAAGTTATAATAGTGAATATATTAAAACGTCGTGAAAATGTAAGGGTGAAATGAAAATTTTCATAAAGAAAGTTTTCATTGTTTTTGAAGATGCTTTTTAATGAAGGAAATATTATTTTTACCCTAGATTATATTTTAAGAGAAGTTAAGTTTTTGTGCTTAAGTACGGTTCTCAATAAAAACAGGTAATGAGATTCAATTTATTTATTTATTTATTTTTTTATGAAGGAAGAAGTAAATTTTATGAAGTGACTTTATGATAAAAAGCAGTTCTTTCGGAAAGAAACTTAAAAATATTATACTTATAAGTGTAGTGTTTTTGCGAGTTTATTTGAGTCAATACAGTAAAATTTGAGAGCCAAAGACAAAGGAAATGCTTTTATTATTAACAGAATTGTCTTTTTTAATAAAAAAGTAGCTATACTGGAAAAAAATAGAATAAAAGGAACTCTTAATTGCGGCGTATAGACCCTTAAACCATTCAAAAGAAACTACTCCTAATTGTTTTTATTTTATACTTATTTATATATTTTTGATGGAATTTGGAGATGAGCATTTTTTTAATTACGGGGATAAAGAAACAAACAACAATGTAAGAATATTCTTGGTTAATTATTATAATTTAAATGCCCATAAACATTTAGTTTCAAACAATACTTTATTGAAACTAATATAAATTAACGAAATGCAAGTTTATATATTTGTATTATCACTACTTCTAGCATATTATTTAATAAATTAAAATTTGGAAGTTATAAGGATGATAGTATTCAGATGCTAGCAGAATGGTTAGTGCTCTCCCTTTCTATTCAACAGTTCGTGGATTCGAATCCCACCATGGGTTTGGATACGTGTAGCGGCTAGCAATCCACTTTAAAAGATTCAAGTCTAATAAGCCCTCGTGTGCAGAAATGACTGCTGAGGTACAAATGAACCCAACAAATCATAAAGATATTAACATATCATGTAATATATCTCAATAGAAGAAAATTTTTTTAATCAATTAGAAATAGTTTGTGAAATAGTCATTACAGTAGAACGAAATTACAATAGTAAAATGATATTATATAATGACTATCTTTCATAGTAGGAAAAACTTTAAAAAAAAAAAAAGTATTTTTAATAGCTATTACAAATTAGCATAAATGAACAGAAAATATGTTTCTTTCTCAGTACTTTAAAGCCACTCAAAATCAACATGCTATTATGCAATCGTAAAAATTACCTACTTTTTACGTTTTCAAAACGGAGAGACATTTTCAGAATCAAAATTTTTCACGTATATTTTGCTTATTATCAGTTTCTTTAAAAGGAATAAGTGATGGGACGAGAAGATTTGAGTCACGTGAATACAGAATGAGAAAGGAGAAAAGGAAACTGAATAAAAGATGCTCTCCAAATCTATAAGAGAAATGAATTTTCATCATATCTGAATATATTTTTTCTTCCTTGTTCGATATTTGATCGATGTTGTTAAGTGATAAGAGGAAATTGGAAACAGTTTTACATTTAAATGCAATCCTTTGCAATCAGAAACTTGTGGTTTCTCGTTGATAATTCGAGAAAAACACTTTTGTTACATCAAACAGATTCATTTCTATAGGTTTTTATTTTTGGCGTAATTTAAAAGAAATTGCTTGCATTTTGTTGACAGAATTTTAAGAGTAAAAATTTTAATGCACGTCTCTTTCCTTTCATAAATATTTTAGATGGGAAAAAATATGAAATTAATTTGATAAAGATGCATAAATATATGCTTTAAGTGAAAGCTTGAAACTACTGATAAAAATAAAATAATTTCTAAAAACTTATTCAAATTTTTCCTCTTTGAATTCAAACATCGAGTTATTCGCGGGAAAATGTAATCCAATCCATTAGATAGTGCATTTAATTTGTATAAATATTTGCTAAATTTATGTTTCGCTTTTTCATACAAGTTTTCGAGTGGGAAAAATAAAATAACTGGCGTCTTTAGATAGTTTATAAACTGCTTTTTTAGATAATTTACGTCTTCTATAATAATTCCCAATAGAATTTTAATAATTGATTTGCTAAGATAAGTATTTATGGCAAAGGTCATTATGTTGCATAACATTTTCCCACAATAAATAACAAATTCGTATCTATTTGTTTCATCAAACTTTTTTTCGTAAAATCCAAAAATATTCGTCCCCAAGAAGTGCTCAGAAATGTTCTTTGAAATTAATTTTTAACTTTAGCTGTAATGGAATTTCTAATCAATGAGAAATATTTAGTAAGCAAGTTGAGGCAGATTGTAGCTTTCTGTCTTCTTGAATCTCAAATAATATTTAAAGAAATCCTTTTACGAATGTATAATCTTAACTTCCCAGGATAAATTTATGGTACAAAATGTGTCTATGGTCTGTTGATATGCAGAAAGCTCCTGTGGAAGAAAAATATTATTGAATTAAGATAATTAGAAGAGACTTATAGATATTTGAATATCACTGAATTTCTGTTAATTTCAGAAGCGATTAAAACTGAAATTAAACGCAGTGTCATGACAGCTACGTGGGACTAAGGCCTACAGTCCCCATAATTTTTAAAACAGACATTAAAATAAATTTTTTGTAAATATATACGAATTATATTTAATTTAATTTTAAATGCATGATATTATTATTTTTACAAATTAAATTCTATTTCCCAATTACCATTTAATATTTTTGTTAAAAATATTATGTTGAAATTATTTTAAATCCGCACAAATACATTTCATTTAATTTTTCTTGTCATATGACAAGATATTTTATCACATTTGAAATATCAATTCACTGCTGGCTTTAAAATGTCCTTTTAATGTAAGATCTCAGTATATAGCTATGCAGTTTCAATCAGATAACATCTTGTGTGAAAAGGAAAATTAATATATATATATATTTCGAAGGAAGTTGAATGCAAATATTTATTTTCCCTTATAAATTTTTCCGAATCATTTCCTAATTTAAAATGATATTTCTAAGCTTAAGTTATGTGTTATCTTTTTTAAAAAAAGAAACAATAATGGTAATAAATTGTTCTTTTAAAATAGTTGTTAACAATGTATTGTTTTAGTATATTAAGAAATTTATTTTACTATTTTCTTTTTTTAACATTAGAATTACTTACTTAAATGAAATAAAAAAAAAGTCAGCTATTTTTAGACAGATAAAAATTTTCTTTTTAGAAGCTTAAAATTTATAATTAATAATATAAACCAATAATATTTATTAGAAGTTGTAATGATTTCCATAAATATTTTATTAATTTTTATAAACTAAACTAATTTTAATAAATATTGTTTCAAAAAAATATACTATAATTAAAAAATACTGTAAATTAATTGTCATTATACACATATTTAATTTTTAGTAAACAAATACTATTTTTCCTCGCATATTTTACAGTAGTATTTGCATTTTTAATATTTTTTTAAGATGTTCACATTTAATACTACATATTCGATTTATGATTCGATTATAACTGTTTTAAAAAAATTCCCACGATTATAACTGTTTGTACAAAATAGGAAACAATTATGACTAGAGGTTGTAATTTGAATTGTTTTATTTTTGTTGTATCAAATAAGGAAGCCATCAGTTAAACGAACGCTTCAATTCTGGATCTCATATTAGCAAAAGAAAAGAAAAGTGACAGTCTTTTTAGTAAACAAAGCGCAAATGAAAAGAAAAATAAGACATATGTAAACAAGATTCGTTCCCTGTAAAGGTAAGAAAGGAGGGCAGAAGTAAGTGGAAAGGAATGCAGCGGAAAAGCGCAAAAGAAAGCCAGGAATTACAAGAATAGAGGCAGGGAATAATTTTCGACGGCGGTGTTTACTTTCGAAACTCTTTCGAACTCGGAAATTCTGCTGCTGATGCTATTCCTGGAGCATTCCCTTCATCTCTGGGAAGGAAGATGCAGCGCGTGACTCAATGTGGACGGAGGCATCATTCTTGTTATAAAATAACTGGCCGACCCTGGTTTCTGCTCGCGAACACTTCCCGCAATCAAGGTCGACGGAGTATATTCGGAACACACGTGCTGGTGGTGGAGGCTCCCTGTCAAATGCCTTTTCGTTTCGCATTTTTGTTTCAACATATTTATACATTTTATAACCTAAATAAGTGTATTTTGTTTATGGATTTAAATATTTTTAGATCCGGCATCTGTTACTAACGATGGAGTCGACAGTAAATATTTTTTATATAAAAAATATTCGATAAATAAATATAAAATGTAAATTAACCAATACTGATTAGATCAGTTGATACGTTGGAGAAGATAGTTTGTTGTCACTTTATGCCTATTCTTTTGTGCATAAAAATAGTTCACCCATAACTTACTGTTCAAGATGTATTTCGAGCCACTGCAGCCATCTACATCAACCTGAAATGGGAATCGAACCCGGGAACAAAAACTCAGAGTGATAACCCTTCAGCTACTAGAAAAGCAAAGCAATGAATGTAAGAAAAAAAATTCGTATTCGATGATACGAAATTCACTTTCATTAAATCTTCAAAGTAATTAATGCGCCTACAAGATATTATTAATGATTTTTGCCCAAACTTATGATTTTTTATATTTATAAATATTGCTTCTATAGTGCCGAGTCTTCCTAAGAAAATAAATAAATGCGTTTTCTTTCCCTATTTATACATTAAAAAATATTCTAACTATCAAAAAGTAACGAGCACGTTATCAACTGCACATTGAAGAATATTCTAGGAGCAAATAACAAAAATATTTGCAGATAACCAGAAATAAATAGCTTAAGATAAACGTCATGCGTATTATAACGTTATTTTTCTCGCTTCCTTTTTAAAATTCAGTTTGCAAAATATCAACATAGAAAATTGTTTAGTAGAGAGAGGGCGATGTAAGATTTTAAAAGGCAGCTTAAGACAGTCAAGATTTAAAAGATACTTAAAATCAATTTCAATATCGGTTTTCGTAACGATTTGTGTATAAAAAAGAAAACCATTTCAGATATCTGACTTGCACGTATCGATGTATTTAAATCGATGTTAGTATACTTTGAAATAATGGTTGAATCTGTATGAATCCGCTTATGAAATATTGATATAAAGGAAACAACAAGGAAACAAAGATTTTCAGATTTTCTACAACGTTTCAGAAGACATGAAAAGAAAATAGATTAAAAAGACATGATATTTAGTATAAAAAATTTTTATCAGAATAATCCTGACGTTAAATTATAATTTCTCAAGATAAGATAAGCGAAATTTTTGAGATAAAAGTGATTTTTACCGATGTGTAAGGGATTAAATTGCAGAAAACCAATATGATTGTATAAATATTGGTACATTAATTTATAATGTCTAAAAAATCAGCTTATCATTGAACTTCAAGTGTAAAAGGCAGTACAAATATTTAAAATGGCATACAATGATTTTAGTATGAATAACTAATTTATAATTCTAAATTATCCATTCTCTATATTCTACTATTATATGAATTATAAATTTGTTTACATTTTGTTTGTTAATATAAGACATAATCATATCGAATTTTGTTTACTACATTACATTAGCAGATCTTTCTATACAAATCTCTGAAATAAAATATAGTTTATACATCGTATTATATACGTTACACATAAAAATTTAAATACATAAAAAATAGCTCTAAAAATTCCTGAAATACTAAATAGTATCGGAAGTTCTACATTGTTGGGAAATAGAACAGTAAAGAATGGGACTTAATCGATTTGAGCAGTATATTCTACTCAGATATTTAAAAACCAAATACAACGAGAATAACTTCAAGGTCTATAGCTTCTGTGACGTAAGTGAATGACGAGACACGACGACTGGCAAGAGTTGGTTATAAATAAGGTTTATTTAGAGCTGTATATCATATATGTAATTAAATACTTGAATAAGGTGTTCAAACAATGCTGTTCGTGAACTGGCCTCCAAGAATCGCGTGATAATGCTAAAAGTGAGCGTCTATAATTATGTTTTTAAAGGGATTTGTAGTGAGTTTTCTTTAGACTTTTAAAACCATAATAGCTTGCATAGTCATGAGGTGCATTCTAAATATAATAATTAGAATTTTTGGACCGAGAGCTATCATATTTTTTGACGCATATAATTCCATAAAACATTGCGTTTTTATGTTTACCACAAACACATACACACATGTATATATATATGTGTGTGTGTGTTGTATATTTAAAAAAAATATTTTTTTTTAAAAATTTAATTAATAATAGTTTTAATATTAATCTGGCTCTTATAAAAGCTATCTGATCTTATAAATAACAATAAGCATCTCAATATAAAAACTATGATTGCTATAAAAATACAACTATAAACTGCACTCAATTAGATTTAAATGAATATAATTGTAAATTTTAAAAATTCTGCTAAAAATTTTTAGTTAAATTTATTAAAGGTGCAACTAAAAATACGTTTCGTCAGCTTTTCCCAAGTATAAGTATTATGATTTTTAAATACAAATGGGTGTTATGCAATTAACGAATAAATTCAAGCATTTCTTTCTTTCTATCGCTAGCAATTAATATGCATTCGGCAACCGTGTGGAATCACAGTCTTCCAATCGCTGCACAATAAAACGGGTTTATTTCCGCGTTAGTTCGACCACTTGTAATAAAGAGACTTCATCGGGGGATTTATTATCATTGACAATGCCTGTCTGGAACCGTTATCTGTTTTCCTCCACAAACTTGCTGAATCAGATGTCCGGTGCCTTTTTTTTTATCAGGGAACCAGACCGGTGTGTTTATTTCTTCTTCGAAGGAAAACACACTTGCTTGGTTCGTGAGAAAAATACTGTTTCCTTTCTCTGGAAGTCAGAAATGGAATCGCTTTACCTTTTTATTTATTCTGCGATGAGGAAAGTGACTTTTTTTTTTTATAAAAATCCATCTTGAAAACAGCAATCGATGAACATTGATGGGATTTTACAATAATCGCAATGATTTTTTCACTTAGTTTGATTTATTCATTCATTTAAATTCAGAATTTCACATAAATAGAAGAAAACATTCAAATTTGAATTGCTTTCTTATTATGATTTCAATTGTTTTCTTATTCATTAATTGAATTCAGTATTAAAATTTAAACAGTTAAAACATTCAGTATTTTGTATATATGTATTTTATTTAAAAATTGATTAAAAATTAACCACGTGTTTAATAAAAAACGGGAAAAAAACGAGGAATTTGCAAAAGGAATTTTTTTATTAATGCCATTTGCCAAATCAAAATTAATCATACTGTTTCTAATATCGAAGGAAAAATCTTTAATATGAACATTTACAGAATATATTAAGCTTCTTTGTTAAATTAATTGTTTTGCTGAATAATTGCTAGTAAATTAATTTGAATGTGCGATTTAATAAGCACTCGAAGAAACTTTCCATCGCGTGATATACTAGAAACAAGTGGTGGATATCAGCGTCTGAAATGAAAGAAATTCAATTTTTTCTTGCTGTGATATATAAGTACATAGCGGTGCAGGTGAGCCCCGGACTCTACCTTCAGGTTACGGGCTTCGAATACAACTCAGAATGGGAGAATGCGGTCACCTTCCAAATTACTGCCCGCAGCAAACGATGCATATTTGGTATTTCTTATTTTGTAAAAATGAAATTATATCAACTTGCTATATCGTGAAAATCGAACTTAAAATATCTGAAAATGTTTTTGAATTTTAATGTACATTTTGTGTATCAATTGTGCAAAGTATCAAAATGCAAAGTATCATATGTATCAATTGTGCAAAGAACATGTATGAGAATTTGCAATTCACTCTAAATGTAGATTAAAAATTGGACAATAAAGGTATTTATTAATTATTCTATGAAAAAGAAATTAAAAAAATAAAGCTTATAAAATTAATTAAAAAAAAACGGTCATTCATTTAAAATTTTATAATCGAATGATAAATTTAAAAACAAGGTAAAACTATTAGTTCTTTGTAAGAAATTATGTCTTTCATACAGGTTTTTCTTGCGACGCTAAAATTTTGAAATTATTAATTTCTTATTTATTTGTAAATTATTTTCTAAATATGCAATTTGATTTAATCAAAACAACATGAAATTGAATCGAAAATGATTAAAGCCAGTTCAAAATTTCTCGAATATTAAAAATTTTGCCTTAACCATAAATAAGCCCATTATAAATTATTTCAAATGCAGCATAAACTTTCCAAAATAAATAAATAAATAAGTAAAAGAAATCTGAAAAGATTTCTCACATATCTATAAATAATGTCACTAGTCGAGTTCTTAAAGTTAATTTGAAAAAATAGGGTTGTCTCCGAAAGTGTCAAAGTCAAGGCGAGTGATATTTGTGTGAGTCGCGATTTGAAATCCAGTAGTAAACCACTACATCCAGCTGAGCTCACCGTCACATTCCATTTGGAATCAGTTAAATTGCCTTTCCTAGAAGGCGAGAGAGACACACAAATCACATTAATCCTTTTCTTCTTTCCTCTCCTCTCCTTGAGGCAGAGGTGACCTCATTCGCCGATTCCGCTTTCTGGTTTTTACCTGGTTGAACGTGGGCTGAATGGGTTCCACTAAACACTGGGTGAACCGTACCCAGTGAAAGGAGTGTGGAATCACAGTTATTTGTTCGTACTCCACTTGCTGTAAATAATACAGCCAAGTGGTTATTACTCGCGCACTCACTCATCAAACGTAAATATCTGTTCTTTTTTTTCTGAATGAAAATAGATTGTTGCAGGGTTTTAAATAACCAAATATTTCTTTTGTCTTTCGGCAGTTATGGAAAACTAGTTAAAATAAAAACATATTTAGAAATATTCAGACATGATCTCATATTAATGAAATCATTCTTTTACATTTAATTTCAAACGGGGGGAGGAGAAAATAAAAATTTTTTTTTCTAAATCGAAAAACTGCAAATGTGACTTCAACAATTATCGGTTGCAATTCTAATTGTTGTTTTAGTATGACTTTAAAAAAATTGGTGTAGAAAACAATTTAATTAATGAATTTAATTAATAGGTGTGCATTCTTTGATAGTATTTTTTTATCTAAAAGTTAATATTTATAATAGATTTATGTTGAATTTCGTAATTCGTACTTTGTTCATAGTTGTTACTAAATATCATGTAATTCCATTGAATTATGTGCCAATTTTCAAAACTGTATTATTATATATCTATGTTATATTTATTAAACCTTCGCTAAATAAAATTCAGTAAAGTTATAGATATATCCATTCCATAAAAAGAATAAAAATATATTCTTTGTTAATGAAACTCATGTATTTGGTCTATCATACCTTTGGTATTTATCTTCCTTAAATAATTATACACAATCAGAGTTTGACGGGGCAGTTGTCCTGGGCCCCAAATCGAATAAAAAGTTTATGTTACTTTGTCAATCGAATAGAATAGTTTGCCAAATCGAATAAAAAGTTTCTTAATGTGAAGCTGAGGAAGTTGGTTAAGTTTTTTAAGCCTAATTAGGGCCGCCAAAAAGGCTTAGTCGGGTCTTGTATATAGAAGAAGAATATCGCGATTCTTTTCGAGCAAGTGAGTTATAATATTCTACTAAAAATACACTACTATGTTAATAAATTGGTTTTGGTGGATTATTTTTTAAATTCCATTCAGAACTATCAAAAGTATTTTATAAAAGTATATTTTTGTGAATTTTTACATATCACTGAATTATTAAACAATCAAAAATGTGATTTTATATGTTTAATTTGCTTATCTATTCATTTCACACCATTTTATTTTTGTCTATTTATAATTTTTCTTTGTCTATAAAAGAGATCTGCAAGACTCTAGATATTCTAGCTGAGACATTCTAACATTATTCCAATTTCAATTCATGTACTACACTTTATAAGCAACCTTTTAAGATGCAATTTTTACAAATATCATTTTATATTCTATTTCCAGTTATTACTACAAAATATTTTACTCAATTCGTACTTACAAATAGCTTAAAACAAACGAGTGAATTTATGTAATTTTTTCAACTTTATAGCCATTCAGGTACTTTGACAATTAAAATAAAAATGTGTGCAAATGGGCTTTTAAAAAATAAACTGCTCTGATTATTTTCTAATGAAGTGATTCTCCATTGTAATGGAATCTAATTTTTTGCTCTGTCTGTAGGAAATTTTACTTAAAAGCTTAGGACAATTACAGACACATGCAGATAATTATAAAAGATGGTCAGTAAGAGAACATGATAAGAACTTAAAATAGTAATAAAAATAAATATTATTTTTAATCTAAGAGAAATTTTATGAAGCATTTATCTTATAATTCATTAATGCCAACGATGAATTCTTTCCATTTCTGAGCACATAAAAATATATTAGTAGAACAAAATGAAGAATCAGTTGAAAAATATGAACTCTTACATAATTTTTTTCGCTTCCACATCCAAAATATCGGAAAAATTTCCCTCCCTCTTAGCGTGAAGCAGCGTGGCAATTCCAGTCGAGATTTTCTTGGAACCTTGCCACCTTTTAGCAACTGAAAAGCAACGGTGTTGGGGATGTTTCTTCAAAACTTTAATCACAATGGCGATTCTCTTTCAGAGCTTTTTCACTATTATCATTTGAATAGCATTGACCATAAGGCAGGTTTATTTTGCATTATGACATGTTTTACATGAATGAAGTAATTGAATTTAAAATCTAGGAATTTAGAGTATTGCTTTTCTCAAATTTCCCAATTAAATAAAACTTCTTTTTTTGTTCTAATTCAAAGTGATTTCAGTTAACGATGAATAATTTTTTCATTAATTGTGATGACTCATCTTATGAAATGGGATTTTTTAATATTTGGTTATTTTCTTTTCCATTTCTTCGAAGTTCTTTCTGAATATTTTGATAAATATATTGTCAGCTAAAAAGGAACAGAAAAAAGACAATGCGGACTGCAGCAGCAACTAGGTAGAGAATAATTGCTAAACCAACTAATATCGCGCAAATATACTATTCCTCTTTTTTTCCCAGGAAATTAAATTTTGTTATAAACTGTTCCAAGAAATAGTTTTGTGGAATTAGATATTCGCTATTATTTTAGACCATTTCAATAACGGTTAGTTACTTTTTTAAATAAAAAATATTAATCTTTAAGGATATTTTCACTTTGCTATTTATACCACTACATTTCAAGAACCATGAATCATGAGATGGTATATATTTCCAAGCATTTTTTTTATTCTGAATTTTCTTTAAATGTGTATAACTTTATTGTAGTGGAATTCGGGATATAACAGAAGCTAAATTTTGGCACACCAAAATTGCTGAAAAAAAGTTGTAAAACAAGACAACCCCATCCGTGCAGGTGCAACCGCATTCTTTCATTTCCTCCAGCCACACGGGAAGGAATAGCGGTTTATCTGCACCTGGGTAGAGCAGATCGGTTCACATTCCCTGTGTCTTCTCACTGATACTCACAGTAGTAACTGCCATTGTATTCACTGTGAAAAAGATACGAGAGACCAGCAAAAGGTGCAGGGTGGTTAGTGTCCAAGGGAATTTTGTTCTGCGCCTTCCATGCTCGACATCAGTGACCTTTTGGACAAGTTTACCTGCAAAAATTATGTTAGGATTAAATTGTAAAGTATTTCTTGAACAGTTTTACATTATTTTAAACAAACTGATTATTAATTGCCTACTATTATCATTGTGAGTAAAATAATACTTTTTTATGAATGGAAATAAAGAAATAGTTACACTGCACAAGTACAAATGATTCGGAAGTCACGTCCATAAAAAAGATTAAATAAATTCTCACATCATACCTTGCTTGAGTAATCTAAAAATCATTAATTTAAAATATATTATCTTGTATACATTATAGTTATATATTTACATTTTTTGTCACTCTCTTTCTATTGACTTGAAGCTGGACACTTATAAATTAATTAGTTTGTGATGGTTATATCGAATTATTAAAGTCATAAAAATAATGACAGATGTTTAATGAAGTACAAAATAATTGAATATGTTGATGACTGTTTTTGAGATGGTAAAGATGTATGAAATAGTTTAGCTTAAGAAAAAAACTCTTAATTGACATTGCACGATGAGATTCATATTGTTAAATTTTGAATAAATTAAGCAAGGTTCTGTTTCTGATATTTTTTTTTATTGTTTCGTTATTGTAGATGTCATTCAACTTTTTTCCATTTAATAATTTTATTTCATACTAATTTGATTCCTTAATTTCAAATTTACAGAAAAACTATATTTTATTTGTTACATTTGGTTCAGTTTATATATACATTTTAACAGAAAATTATCTGTCATGTAGTCTTTCAATCTGTATCATAATTGTGTGTATGGGAGACAATGAAGGCAAACAAAATTTTGAGAGAGTGTGAGTATTATTCACGCAAACGCAACAAATTAAGCGAAAGTAAAGCACCGCAATTTGAAACTTTGCTGAAAAAAAAAATTTTTATAATCATTTAAAATCAAACATGTGACATTTATGACACCGCGATTGACATGTTTGTGCAAAGAGGGCGTGAAAATAAAAAAAAAATGCTATTGTTCAATCCATTTCTCACTAAGTCCTTTTATTTGATGCAATAACGTACTCAAATTGCAGGCTGAACCCAAAAAATCAAATCACCAATATTAGCCAACAGTTAGACCCCAGCAACCTGTAGTTTGATTCAACTCATCGATAGATGGCGCACCTTTACAGTGTCTTGCGCACGGATCTCCTACGCAAGTAATTGTACTCAACCAGCTGCTCCGCTCGTGCGACTGCGGGAAGGCAGTCGTCAGTTTGGTCCGTGACGTTCCCTGAGTAGGATTGTTGGTCGCATCGCTCCGGACTAAAAGTGATTTTTTTTTATTTCATACTTCGATTGGTTGTGAAAGAACAGTTGTGTTTCTTTTTTATGATTTGTTCTTTTTTTTAAATTTCTGTTGTGCGCTTTGGATTAATTTCAAGAGCATCAGTGCATTGTGTTTTCCTTGTGGATTAACCGATTTTTGTTTTTTTCTTTTCTTTTTTGAAATTTCGTATGTGCTAAAAATACAGTGTGGATTTTTTCTAAACTTCAATTCAGCGATTATACTTTCCCGATGATATTGCTCGACGATGACCCTCGTATTGCCTTTCGGCTGTGATCAAATCGCCAGCAATTCTCTTTTTTCTGGATCGGGCAGCAATCAGAATTCCAGCATGCCTTGTGTGTTTGATAGCGATGCGTTTGATCGGGACTTGGAATCCGCTTTGATGACGGATTGGACATCGGATATCACTGATTACGAGATGCCAGCTGCAGAATCACCTCTCAAGACGCCATCTGGTGAGTTAAATCGAAATAATTTCTTTCCGTTAAGTAGTCTTGCGAAATTTTGTTTATATAATTTCAATCTATTTCTTTTGTAATACTTTGTTTTTTTTAAACTGATTTTAGAAGTTAATTTTTAGTCATTATATTAATTTTATCAGTATTATAAAAGTCATTATGTTATAATATTCATACTGCTTCTTAAGTGTAAGTTGTTAATGAATAATTTTTTATTTTTTTTGAGATTTCAAAATTTAGTTGCCAAACTTTGCATTTAATTTACAAAATGTAAATGTGCTTATAATTTTGTCATTTATAAACTTAGCGATTTAAAAGCTGCAATTGACAAATACTATAAAGGTGATTGTGAATCATATTTAATAAATAAGTTATTATCAGTGATAAATATTATCTCATGTGATAAATATGTATATTTATTTTTAATTGATGTTTATTCAACTTTTGAATCTGATTTAAAATATTATCAAAGTATGTCTATCGGAATCCATGATCTAATTTAATTGATGATTGCTGCTCTATTATTTATCAGTAATATCATTTCCGTTTTAATCGTCTAAGAAGTGATGAATAAATTATTCCATTTCGTTTAAATAAACGGTTTTATAATGCATAATATTTAATTTTAGATTTGGAATTGTTTCAATTGAGGTTCTTACCTATCGCTTATGGTGTGAAAATATACGCATCAATAGTTGACAAACTCAATTGGAACTTTGTTTACATTTTTGTTATTTTTGACATCTGTGAAGTGAGCATTCAAGTTTTATGTTCCTCATCGCTTTCTTTTCTCGCCTGTCAGAAAAATTTTCTTCACTCACCTAATTTAAGGGGAGCGTTTCCAAATATATTTTTATTAATTCTAGGTCAAAATGTAGTATTATTGTGAAATCGCTTATTTTTTACTTCGATCGAAATGTGTTACTGATTATTGTAATACGAATGTTTGAAATTAAAAATCTGTTAGCTTGTAAGCTAATATTTAATTGTTAGTATAATTACTCTAAATAATTAGTAAAAATTTCTAACCGCATAGACAAAGTATTTAATGAATTAAAACTGGTCAAATTATTTTATTTTTGATATTCTTATCATTTTAACAGATAGAAATAAAACACTTATACTTGTTAAAATGAATCATTTTAATTTTTATTGTTCATTTAATTTATTGGTACTTTAAAATCGAAGTATAAACTAAACTGATCATTTTAAAATTTAATAGTAAAGTAAGCAGATTAATTATTATATCTTGTAGTTTTAATTTTGACTAATAAAGGAAAAATAGGCTAACCAATAAAAAGGAATTATATATATGAAAATTGTAATTGCGTGAAAGTTTATTTTTCTTTGAAATGTGATCATAAAACTTATATTTATAATTACTTAGAATAATTGAGTAATTGTGAAGTTGCCTGCTGCTAGGGCATCCAAGAAAGCTATATATATTACAAATTGTTAATTTTATTTTTTACTTAATTGTATTATTAATAGGTTTATAAGTATTTTTCCATTCAAATTCATAATGAAAAATTAACATATAATTTGAATGTAAGATAAGTTGATTATATTAAATAAAATATATTATTAATTTGAAATATTTACTGTTATTATTTTAATGTTAATTTTTATTTATTTCACTAATCAATAGAAATAATGACAAAAAATATTGTTTTTTTTAAGTCTTATAATAATGATATTATCTTTAGCAGGGAAATAATTTTTAACGAAGCATTCTTACTTATGTAATTGATAAAAGCCCCTTGATTTGTGATAAATGTTTACTTTAAATAATAATATCTAAAAAAAAAAAAAAAAAAAAAAAAAAACTAATTGACGCCTTGAAATATTAAATTATGAATACGCACACACGAATGTATTTAATATGTAGTACATGTTTTCTATATCTTATCAGAGGAATTGTCATGTTATTTTGGTAATTTTTTTTTCTTCTATTTTTATAATTGTTTTCCCGAGATTGCATTGCATTCCATATTATATATCATATTTATTTCTATCTTTCTTTCTATATATTTTTCTTCAAAAACTATGTCATTAAATGAACCCATTTTAAAGGGAATTGTCATTTCTGTGTAAAAGAATTTCCCTATTTAATTATTATTTTTTTTTGTGCGCAGTAACTTGTTTCCCGAAAAGTATTGCGGCCATTTTAAATAATTCGGAGCTCACATTTCGCGATTCAGTTCTATTCATCGCTAGGTGGCGCAACTTACTAAAGAGCTTGAAGTAGGAAGCGCTTGGGGCAGTGACGGGAAAGCGGAAATAGTTTACATTCAATTTTTGATGTGTGTTGTTAGTCTTGGGAAATGATTCAAGGTAATGTTCAGTGGAATAAAGGAAATAACGGTCTGTGCTTTCTTTTGCGATGAAGAGATGTTGGATAGTTAATATATGGTGTTCGTTTCTGTTAATTAAAATTTAATGCATGTAATCTGTAATCAATAATCGAATTTTTAAAAAAAATTGGCGTTTATTATCAGACAGTTTAAAAAGAGAAATGTTTTCAAATGTGTTATCTTTTATTCATATAAAATAATATGTCGCAATATTTCTATACCTACTTTTTACTTGACTTGTGAATAAAAATTTCATCATTTTTAATTTAAAGATGAATTCTTTTTCATTAAGGCTTGATAGTCATTTGGAAAACCAGATCCATAACCAGCTTCTTCATTAAATTTAATTCTCAGGTTTCAGTTTTTATAATTAGTATTTTATGCGAATAATATCTTTAAAAGAAAATTTCTGGTAAAAGGCGCTGATATAAAATTCCATTCGATAAACATCCATGTAAGCATAATCTTAATTGCAAAATATTCTAGCTATTTTAAAAAGAATATTAAATTCTTAATTCCATACTTTTCAATTATTTTAACAAATATTTATAAAAATCAAAATAATACAATAAATTCTTTATTACAATTTTCATGTTCAATTGAGTTTAATATTTTAAATAAAATTTGATTAAGTGTATATATATATATAATTCAGTTAAGCCTGTACGCACAGACTTAACTTAATCCATACATTTGTAAAATAGACTTTCAAGCAATCTAAAAAGTTATTATCTAATTATGATTAATTGAATCTTTGTAAATTCGTTTATATTGTGAATTTAATTATTTGAAAGTATCGTTAATCGGATGAATGCGTAAAAAAATATGAAGTGAAAATATCGGGATAGGTAGATTGTGTGAATAAAAGAAACTGAAATAAAAATGCTAGTTTTCTATTAACCAAGACTGTTATGTAACTTTCTCAACTTAAAATCATTTGTGCCTTTTTACACAAAGACATAGTTGAAAAGAAAATATTTCTTGTTCTTCCAAAACGGTCCCGTAGACTGCATTCTTTTTTTTTTTTTTTTTTTTTAAACTGCTTCATTTTTAATCTAGATTACGCGAAGGTCGCTGCTCCTCAAATTATGATGATTTTTATTTTGTATTGGCACGTTTTCTTATTAATTTCTGGAATTTTCTTCCTTAAAATCCGTAAATATATATATTTATATTTACGGATTTTCTTTTATCCTAAAATGAATTTTAATTTACTAAAGAATATTTCAGTGTTTAAGTACTTTTTTTTATTTATATCTATTAAATTTACACAGTTAAAGCAATTTTTAAATTTCTCTTGGTGAGAGGAAACAATATTACTATGGAAATAGTCAATTATACTTGTTTGCATTATTTTAAAAGTTTTAATCAATTATATTTCTCTGAGAAGCAATGCGTAAATATTTATTTGAAAGGTATATATTTATATATATATATTTGAAAATGTACGAACAAAATTTTTCTTTCATTTTTGTTTAATTTACATAAATAAAAATATTTTCTTTTATTATAAAATGTGCAATTAGGCTTTATTTTTTTGCATCAGTATTTTTATGTTTATGTAAGATAATATTTTATGGGAAATCATTATTAATTATTCTTTAACATTATTTTTCTCGATTAAATTTTTCTTTCGAAAACTTCATTGAATTATTATATATGGAATTGATTTTTGAGATCAGGAGGTACATTAACTTAATTATTAAAAAATAAAATTTCAAATATTTTATTGTTATTCTGCTCTAAATCACAACTGTATTGTTTTAATTTTTTTGATATTCAACGTGTATAACTTTCTGAATAGGCTTACATTACAGCCCCAAATTGAAAATAAACAGCGTCATATCCGCTTTGAAAAAACAACTTGACGTCATTGGAGTGTGCGAATAACTTCTCAGCGATAGTGTTGAAAACATTGCGTGGGATGCATATAAAGCTTTGCTACCTCCACACCCCCCTCTCTCTCTCTGTACCCTGAAAATGATTTGTTTTTACGTAGCAACTTTCTTGGCACGTTTCTGGAGTTAAATTCGATTTATTATCCCATCTCCACGTTCTTCAGCCACTCTAATACTTTAACTGAGACCCAAGAATTGTGACTTTGTAAACTTTTATTATAATGGTATTAATAATTTCATAGTTAATCAAACTAAAACTCTATAATTGATGTTTCACAAAATAAAGATCGCTAACTTCAAATGAATGTATACCAAAGTCAACGTTAAAATAAAAAAGTAATAAATATAAAATCCCATTCTTTGTCATTCTTCAAATATAATTTTCTTTTGTATTTAATTTTGAATTTTGTAAGAATAATGCTCATATAATGTAATATAAATTTTGGCGAGTAAAAAAATATTCGCCAAAATTTTTTATATGCTTTCATGCGGTATAGAAGAATTAATAGTTTAGAGTTTTATCAGTCACTAAAAGTTTTAAAATTCGCTATTAATAATCATTATTACTATAATTATTTTTCTGAGAATGGTGTTGTTATGAAATTTTGAAAAAGAAGTGTTTACCTAAGTATTAAAAATTCACCGGTGGAAGAATTATACTGCCGAGATAGACATGCCTATTGAATATTCTGAAAATATATTCCATAAAAAGTTACATCTCGTTATTTTTTCATTCATATTTCTATGATTAAATCGAAGAACTTTCATTAGATCTTTATATAATTAAAATAAAATTATGTTATTTTACTATGTGTGCAATTAAAAGTGATTATTGAATAAATGGTAGAGCTTCAAGAATTTTCGTCAAAGTAAAAAAAAATGTGAATGGACTAGATTTTTTTTAAATATTTTGCCGTGGAATGTTCAGCATTATCAAGTTTCTAAATAACTTGCTTCTTTACATAAATGCCTCTATACCAAAAACAATAATTTGAAACAGCTTTCATTTTCTCTCCTGCTCGAAATCACCATTTCTGAAGGTGAAAACGTGTGGTGTGCACACACAACACTCATCGCTTCACCTTCTCTGGTGACCTCATTCAGAAAGCTGTTTGACACAATGCCCTGATTCCAATCCCACGTTTGAGAATTGACATTGTCCCCATTCCTTCCTCACTTGCCCTTTGGGCTTCGTGCCTGATCTTTTGGGCTGTGCATCCCAGAATCGATTACCCGAAAGGTGGAAATGCTAATTCTTGTTGACAATTTCAACGTAAGATGTATCCCACCATAAGGTTATGTAAGTAGTTTCGTTTATGTTCAGGTGATTTATTTTTCTTCCTAAATAAAAGACAATAAATATAGATCAATACCTGTAAAAATTCAATGTTTTTCAGGAAAGTACTAGAAATTGTTGTTGCATTAGTTTGTTTCTGTCGCATTATAGCGAATTTAAATTAATTTTAGTATTTTTTTTTCCAGATTCTAACGACTTGAAAAGGAAATCTGATAGTGATTTCGAACAACAATCGTTGTCCAAAAAGCTCCGCATCGACAGCGAAAATTCTATTTCTCCAATACAGTCGGAGATTGTTTCATCTTCATCCTCCAACAATCCGAATTCCAGTACTATATCATCTGTTCCATCATCTCCATTCCTTGATTCACCTTTAGATTCCAGTAGCACATCTACATCTTGTTCATCCTCTTCTTCATCATCTTCTTCATCCTCTGAAGGTGGCCAAGAAGATGAAATATCCGTGGACGCCGATGATGAGGAATTTTTGCCACGTCGACGAGGTCCTCAAATGTGGAACTCTCGCCAGCGGTGGAAAGATGAACGCAAAAAAGTTCTCAAAATGTCCATCAACAAACTAGCGGACATTGAGGATCCTGAACTGTGCCTGTGGAGATCCGTTCTTATTAATAATACCATCAAAAAACTGCACCTGGACATAAGGAATGAGCGACAAGCAAAGTTGCGCCATCGACAACAGAGACTAGATTTTTTTGCCGAGCGATTTCCACCCTTCTCAAGTTCACACGGGGAAGACAGTGTACTGCCAGAATGTTTCACCATGGACTTCAGCAACAGTGCCAGCAACTTTAGTGGTGAAGCAAAACCAACCACCAGCGCTAACCCAGCGAATACTGCCGACTTTCAAGACGATAGCTCTTGCGACGAAATTTTTGGCATCAACGAAGACTTTTTACGTGTGCCCATTCCCGACAGAAGAGTTTCCAGTCCGATTCCGACAAGTTCCGCTAACCAACAGCCACTTCGCAGTTCATCTGCAGACAATTCAGAGCCCATGGAAGGAGTTTCCACAACTCCAACCGACAATTCGAACTGCTCATCGCATTGTTGCAGCAACTCTTCGTCTTGTGATACTGCCACTGAATCCCCTTTCCGAACAACACAAAACAATTCTCAGACTGAAGGTTCCACGCCCCCTACTTTCCCCCCGACATCGTCGACGCCGCCCCACAACAGCAGGCGCGTCGTCGGATCTCTGGTGTCGCCGCTTTCTAACGGAGGCAGTCACTGTGCAATGCAATATAGAACTAATCAAGATTTGGTGAGGGGGACTCTCACAGAAGTTTCTTTTCCCCCTAGAGTACCCATCCTAGACTCAGTTGTTTATCACAGCCTTCTGGCGTCTCTTGAATCCTCCTGAGCATCAATCATTCCCCTTGATCCTCCTTTCTCCTCTTTTGTTCCAAGGCACACACAAAAATAGCAAAGATATCCAATCAATAAAGTCCCCTATTTATTTATTTATTTATGGTCTTAATGAAAAATTCTTTTTTTTTTTTAACTACAAAAATGTCCCAAGGAGAAAGAAAGTTTTTATTGCAACATTTATAAACTTTTACCTCTAACAGTAATGCCTATTATTTAAAAAGATAATATCTAATACACACAAAGTCATTAAAATTTTAATTTATTTTTAATAATGTGTAATTTTCTTCAATAATACAGGCAAATTTTAACTAGTTTTCTAATTCAGTTATTCAAATTATTATTGAAAATATGTATTTAAAGCAGCTGATATTTTGATTTATGTTTATGGGAGCTAATAATGTTTCCAAATAAAGGGAAAAAATGCCAAAAATCAATTCCAATCAATCAGTTTATATATTGGTTGAAGATATTTATTACTTTAAAATCTTTCTTTCCACTTGAAATATTGGGTTAGTTGAAATTTATTTATAATATTTATTCCTGGGACCAAATCAGAGCTATGTCAAAATGTATTCTTTTAAGTGATATCAATTGACTTAAAATGATTCTATGGATACAATTATTTTATGAGTGTTACTGTGCAAAAAGGAGAAAGTTGCCTACTTGACAAAAGGTTTGGAATTATGGATTACGGATATGCTCTGTAAAAGCTTGTATATAAAATATTATTGTGACTGTTATTTGCTTAAATTCATTTAGTCATATTTTTCCTTTTTATTTTCTGTTTTGACTTCTTGGTTTTATGCATATGAACAACTTTGGTTTGTTGGAGTAAATGTTTTATTGGCCACAATTACCCTTTCCTTGTATTTTTCATTTCTGTCGTTTTCATCAAAGGTTTTTATTATTTTAAAGTACAATAGATAAACAATGCACAATTTACTTTCTTCTGCACTTGATTTTTAAATAAAGAGAAATTAGTAAACGGAAGCAGGAAATTTTTTTAAAGGTACAAATATCATATAATCCTATTTGCTGGCATTGTGCTTAGCTGTCACTAAGCTGTCTTTAACTGTGTGATAGAAGTTAAATAATTTTTGAAAGAGATTAAAATATTATGTAAATGTCAATGTTCAAATCGTTTTACATATTCTCAACATGGGGGTAGCCAGTCAGATAATAAGAATTATATGACATGTGTATTTTAAATTATCTCAACTAATTACTAATTTTAATATTTGTTGAATATTTTAAAGTTATTTATAAAATTGAACGTTATTTATTTGTTGTAAATGTGCAAGTTATTTGCCTGTTTTATCGTGTGTATACTTCATTAAAATTTCTTTGATATAAATATATTTTAATTTCAGAAGGAAAAATGTTATGTCATTTTTCAGAGATTGTTTTAATTTCTGAGCAAATATTTTAGTAAAGAACTATTTTTAAAAACTAGAATGTAGCTCGTTTTTGCTATTTCCCCTTCTGCAGACATTCATATATATTTTAAGCTTTCTATTAGTTAATTTTATGAGCTATCTTTGCATGGCTGAAGTTTCGTAAAACTTCACTATGTCAGTGTTTTAAATATGTACATTTATAAATGATATATCGGACCAAACATATAGTTAGGTCTTTGATTTTAAAAATTTTTATAAATCATGAAAGAATAAGTGAGAGCATGAAGTTTTTAAGCCAAATCACTTCATGTTTGTGTAAAGTATATGTGTAATATAGTGGCTGATATTTTAGCATTTCTCCAAGTAAGTGATAAGGACTTGTATTTGGTCAATGAATCATGATAATGTAACTGATGAAACGCTATAGGGTTTGTTGAAATATTTTGAGGATTGTATAGTGAGCATAGGAACGGCTGCACTCATCAAAGTGCAATGGTCTGTGAACGAATAATAATAATGCAGTGCTTTGATTGTTAGATTTTTAAAACTTTAAAGAAAAATTTATAATTTTGTATTAACAAGTCACTGTCATCAAAATTTATGAAAATTTCTTTGTGCACTTTTCAATCAATTATGTATTTGATATAAATTAGTATTTATATAATAAAGATAAGTTTTATAAATCAAAAAAAAAAAAATACATTCAGTTGTTTTTATATGATTTAATATATAATTGAATATGAGAAAGAATATAATGATTTATGTCAATCAATGTAAAGTAAATAAATATGAAAATATTTATTTATTGCCATATGTAGAGTGCAATTTTATTTAATTTATCGAATTTTAAAAAGTTAATAATTATTTAATAATTTAAAAATTCATATTTTTTCTGGGATTTTTTTTCATCTAGTCTTAAAATATATTTTTAAATTTCAAGATAATTATCAAAGGTGTGGAAGAGTTATTTAAGATATTTAGATTTTATATAAAGTAAATTATTTTCAAAGTGCATTATCTGAGAGATTTATGTAAAAATTAATTATTTCTTAAAATTATTTTTTATGATCCTGCTCAAAAATGTGTGGAATTATACAGAATCATTTTATGTGTGATTACACCTTTGTAAATTAAAAAAAAAATGATTTTAATTATTTTTGTATTGTATGAAATAGAATTCAGTATATTATATGCTTTGTATGCAATGAGTATTTATATATTAAATTAATCTATCTAAAAATATTAGTTATTTTTGATTTGAGTGGTTGCTTATGTTAAAGCAAAATGGTACTATGATTTGTGAATGACTTTTTTGTTTGTGACTGCTAATTTTCTTGTTATTGCTCATGAAAATTCTGTGTTTTGTTGAAGGACTTGTTATTTTATAGTTGTTTAAACTTTTAAGTTCTTCAGAAAAATACCAGTGCAGATGGACATTATATTGTTCTGTTGATTATGGATAATGTAAAAATTATAGATCATTAATTAATATATACCTACCATTTTATTACAACAGAATTTATTTGATGTTTCACTGTTTCTTTTTGAAGTATTTAAAAAAAAAAGATTAATAAATCAATTTAATTTTTTTGAGATTTTTTAAACATAATTGAGTTAATTGTATGATTTACTATTGAAAATTATTTAAATTGTAGTTGAAAATAATATATATTAAAATTTTAAGAGCATTTTAAAGAATACACATTAAAAAATGTAAAAGAAAGAATATTAATTATCTTTTAACAATTTAAAGTAGACTTTTTTACTTTCATGATATGAAATTGGTCTATATTTCTCAGGACAATCAAAAT
>JAPDSC010060777.1:62741-89591 GCA_026290005.1 Latrodectus geometricus
AACAATATTCAACTTAACTGTCGGGCAAACTTTAAGTAAAATCGGTGAGGACAAAGTTGCAAGTTATTCTTTTCAACAGAAAAGTATAAAAATAAATCAAATATTTTATCGTTCTACTACACTACCACTTTAAAAAAAAAAAAAAAAAAAAAAAAAAAAACTCTTAATGATTGAATATTGGTATAAACCATAAATGAATATGAAGAAGTATTTCGACAAGAGGTAAGAAATCATTTTTCTAAATTTTCTTTTAAAAAGATATGTTTCCACAGATATTTGAATTAATTTTCTTTATTTGAGAAAAAAATTGAAAAATAATTCTAAAATGATAGCTCTTCCTTTATAAAAAAGTGTTACTCAATTTAATGCGTGCATCTTCAAACTACCGTCGATGTTTACAAAAATACATTATATTGTTCATAACATATGCTCCTTTTAATAATTCTGAAATTCTATTCATTTTTTAAAAATAATTTTAATTTTAAAATGCTGTTACACTGACTTTTATGGAATAAAATTTATTGTTAAAATTATGTGATCGGAAAGGCTTTCATCTATTTTTCAATTAATACAGTTACTGAAAGTTTGATATTGTAAATTTGGCATCCAGAGATTAAGGCTGGATTTCTGTCAGGATAACTACATCTGCACTTATAATTATTTCAAGTGATGAGAACTACAAAACCAAGTAGAGTTAGAAACGGTAGAATGTACTCTCTTATTTTAATGGTTCATAGGTTCGAAGATCCCCGCGTGTGTCGATATTTATGGTGGCTCTATATTCACTTTAAATTAGTAGTCTCGAAGGAATTAATTTTCGCGTACGAAAGGTGACTATAGTGCGACAAACTAAAGCTTATAAAAAGAATGAGAAAATAAAAAAAGGATTTCTATTCTTTAAATGGCTAGAGAATTTGGTACATTGATGATCAATAAATCATGCTATAGTTTGAAATATGAAGACAAGTATTGAAACTGATGCTTCAATAAATTCAGATACTCAATCATATAGTTACATTAAAATAATCTGCTGATCATTGTTCTAAAAAAGAGCAATAAATTAGAAGTCAAGGTGTCCATGAATCTCCTTTTGAATGATATTTGGTTAAATGTGTAGATACCTATACTTGGATACTGCATGGTAGAAGCTTGGTAGGTAGTTGCCTTAATGAATAGCTTAGTAAGACATTTTTATATCTTCTGCGTAAATTGCTTCCAGGAGAACTTTTCAAAGAGAAGTTTGTTTCACAAGGGAAGAAACTTGGAAACTTACAAGTACGCTCTCCCGCAGACGTGGATGTAAAAATCAGAAATGAAACATTCTCATTATTCAACAGTGGCTGGGATCTGGACTATGCTCTGAAGAGCGTTACTAGGCCATGGATTTTACACCTTACTATAACCATTGTCTGGTGAACCAGCTGAGGCGTATACTTTTTCAGTTTCTGAAGAAATTTCTTTTGCTTTTTTGCATTCATCTTCTAATTTTTTGATCATCATCTATTACCGAGATCTTATCAAGCAAAGCCAATTTCAGTTTAAAAAGTGTCAGAGTGAATTGAATAGTGATGGTGTCAATGCAATAAAGATGTCTCAAACTTTATTCACATTTCCAAATGAAGTGTTATAGATTATTGAGATAAACTGTGTGTGTGTGTGAATTATACTTCTAAATATTATGAAAAATAACGTCACTTCATTTGAATACAGAAAAGGTAACTTAGAGACGTTTTTGTTTCAAAAGAAGGGATAGTAATCAAAATACTAAATTGAGAGTGTATCTAAAAAAATGTGTAAATAAAGAAAAGAAAATAGGGTTACAAGAATAAATACCATTTGAAATGTAAATATTATTATAAAAATAAAAAGAATACTTTGTTTTATTTGTTAGTCTATTTATTTTTAAAAATTATTTTCATACATATAAATCTTCTGGTAGAGATAACTTCCTTCGTAACGAAATCTATGAGAAATGTGCAAAGTTAAAACGCTATACAGATTATATTTTTAATGGATATTTAAAAAATATATCAAATTGAAATATTAATTAACTCAGAATTTCGCTAAAATAAAAATATGTTGTTTATGTATTCGGATGCAATTTAAACTTTTTTGTGTTCTTAAAGTAAGAATACTAATTATTATACGTTCATTAAAAAAGAGTTAAATAGGAATTTCATTGTAATGGATATCAGAAATTTCATTGTAATGAAATCCATTGTTCAGCATTTAGAAATTATTCAAATTTTTTATGATTCAGGAAGTAGGAATAATAATTATTATAAATTCATAAAATAGGATTAAATTGGAATTTTTTTTTGTCTTGAAACGTATTGTTTAACTCTCTTATAGAACATTAAAATTTCTTAGTGTTGAAAAATAGGAATGTTAATTATTGTGTGTTAATAAAATATGAATTTAAACAGAATTTTTTTCCAGTGAAAACCTGTTACTCAATTCACTTAGATAACGTTCAAATTTCTTTGTTCATAAAGAAGGAATGTTAATTATCGTACGTTCATAAAGCAAGAATTAAATAGAGATTTTTTTTTTTGCAGTGGAAGCTTATTGTTTGATTTATTCAGCGAATATCCTAATTTTTTAAGTGTTTTTAAAGTACAAATAATTTTACATCCACATAAAATAGGAAATAAATAGGGATTTCTTTGTAAAGGAAATGAGCAGTATAAATCACTTAGAGAGCATTTGAATTTCTTAGTGTTCGTAAATATAGGAATGTTAATTATCTTCCATTCATGAAGTAGGAATTCAATGATAAGTAAAGTAGTTCATAAAGCAAAGTAGGAATTAATTGTTAAGAATGTTCGAATTTATATTTGTGTTCATAAATAAAAATGTAATGATAATTATCGTGTATACATAATGTAGGAATTAAATCCGGATTTCCTGTTAACGGAAATTAGTTGCTGAATGCACTTAGAAAATATTCGAATTTCTTGGTGTTTCTTCAAATTGGACTTCGAAGGCCTTTATAGTAACAAAACTAGCAGCACTGTTGCACATCTTTCAACACATTCTTAAGCTAAACACATTGATTCAAGTTGAAGCCGGTGCCCGCTGTGAGATAACACCCGCTGCGATGTCTGCCGCTATCAGAAACAATAATTGTAATAGAAGAGGAGAGGCCGCGCAAATAAATTACCATGGCGTCCTCTCTGTGGAAAAAAAAATACATATATTCTTCCGCATTGTCAAAATAGCTTGAACGTTCCAACCGACTGAATTCATTTCATAGGAAAGGATGCTTTGCTGTCCATAAAGAGGTGAAGGAAGGAAAAAAGAAGAAAAATGGTCCACATCATTTGGGATTTTGTTATTTATCCCATCTCGTCAAAGGCGACCTCAGATTAATGTATAAATATCGAGTGACCTTATGGGGGGAGCTTCATATGTACTCTCGTAAATGTATAGCAATCTTTTGTGCTTTAGATAATATCCCGTTATCCTTCAGCCTATTTGAAACTGAAGCGGTAAATTTCATTTAGTTTTTTAGATGTTTAAATGTATGCTATATTTATTTAAATATGTTCATAAATTTTTGACACTAAGAACTATCGAATGAAATGTGCACTTCGTTTTTCCTCGCATTTACTACTTTTTATTACAACCGTTATAGATTTTGGGGAAAGAAATCGCACTCAGGTTCAGGAGGAAGTAGGTTCGATGCTTGATTCGGTTGAAAATCATCATAATGAACGGGGTTATGCACGCTTAATGTTTCAGTGGACTCATTGTCCACCGAAACTTTGAATAAACAATTAACTTTCAATTAATTATTACCATTAACAATTGCCTTTCAATTACAATCAATCAGCAATCTTCTAGGGGTCCGCTTCTCATGTAAACATTATGAAAATTTGGTGTGTGTGTATACACGAGAGAGAGAGAGAGAGAGACTTATATGAGACATAATCATAACATTTTTCATATATCATAAAATTTCCTTTTTTTAAAAAAGTATGAGAGGTAGGAGCTAATTTTTTAAATTTTATTTCTTATTATGAATATTTGAAATATTCTGTTTATATGCTATTTAACAATTATTTTCAGAAATAGAAACTGAAAATTTATAGATTCAATATTTTTTTAAACATTTTATTTCAATCAGTTTTTTTTCTCCGTAGAATTTGACAAACTTATTCTTCAAACTCAGTTGCAAAACTTTATCATATTCGTAGCAATTTACATTTTGGGAGAGCTTTCTCAAAGACTGTATTCATAGGTCACAAGGTAGAAAACCTAGAAAATACGCACAATCACCCACCTGTAAAAATCTTTAACCCATACGGAATTATATTTCCAACCTCTCTTTGTATAAGATGGAGAGATGGGGTTAGGATTTGATTTTAGAATCCTTTGCATACATGAATGCATGGTGAGCCTTGCTTTTTATAATCATCTAAAACAATATTGCAAACCACATGAATTCATTGAATGATTACTTATCTGGAAAATTTTGATTTAAAGTTTTCCGATTAAGGAAAAATGAAATTTTAAATTAACATTTTACTTTTTTTTTCTTAAAAGAAATATGGAATATGGTATAAAATTATCCTTTTGTATATTGTAAAATTTTCAGTATGTCTAACAACTTCTAATCAATTCTTTAACTTAATTATGCAAAAAAATGAAAAACATCGGGAAATACTATTGAATTCAATTTTGAACTCATTTATTTGGTATAAAAAAACTGAAAAAAAAATTATTTAAAACTGTTTTTCATTTGAAATATTTCGTCTCTAATTTGTAAGCTGAATATTGCCCTTTAATTTTGTTTAAATATTAAAAATGATAAATAATGCCTATTCTAATTTTTTAAAAATACATAAAAATTAAGTGAAGAGAGTTTACCATAGTATTTGATACAATCTCCTGTTACTGCGCCAAATTTTTGGCATCTTTAATTAGCAGTTTAGTAGCCTTGAAAAAGCAATTTGAAGAGATTTGTTGGCAAGCTGCTCTGTTGTCTTCACCTCTTCATCATCATTAATATCATCCCACGGAGCAAAGATTTGAATTTGGAAATCAGATAAGGATAATTAAGAGCTAAATTTGGGTTATTAAGAAATTTTTTCAAGCTCTCGAAATAAAATTATTTTATTCACCCGAATAATTAGTTTAGTTATGTCAGAGTTAATAATAAAATAGCATTTTCATAACAGCTGTAACTTGGGATTATACTGTAACCTTAGACGTCTAATGTTTACATCATTGAATTAAAATTAAATTTACGAGAAAGGCATTCATTTTTAAATTTAATGACCTATATAGATTTGCTTCCAGCTATTAATTAAAACAATCAATGCGAAATTAATATATTGTTATTTCCGTTTCAAAAAATTTCATTTGAATGAAATTTTAATAATTAGAATTTTAAGACTATCAATAAAAATTTTCTATTGCTGGAAACAATTGCCAATAAGCATTGACGAAAATTTATTGTATTTGATTTTGAAAAACTGTTTCATTAATTTAAGGCACATATATTGACACTATTCAATATATGCGAAAATCAAAATCGGAATATGAAAATAAGCAGAGTCTTCATTTTCTGTATAATAGACAAGTTGCTCATTTAAATAACAATTATAAGAGTACAATAATATAAAAATATGATAAAAATATACATTGCTATTTTCGGCTTAGGAAAGTGGTAATATAGAGTGTCTATGAAATGTTGAACGCATTTTAATAATTCATAAAACTATGAATATATATAAAAATGTTTTTATATCCTCATTACTTTATGAATTATCAAGGCAATTGTACACATAGAATAACATATTCATAATGAATATTGCTCTTTAAAAATTTCCTTTTTCTACTGGAATATCATTTCTTTTGTAAATATTTTATGTCCGTATATTATTAAATATAGCCTGTACATATTTATAACTGTACCTTTTTTTTTCTTTTGAGGAAGCACAGATGTTACGCTGTTCCATCGGAGCGAAGTCAAATAACACAAAGAAATTACAAAAGAGTATACCAGTGAGATCCTTCACCGAGAGGATATCTTGAGCTCGAAATGAAAAGAAATGGGAAGCGTCTTGTGAAGATGAATCTTCCAAACGTTCCTGCCCAAATGATGCGAGTCAGAGAGGCATTCACACACAATCCTGGCAAGCCTGAGATATCAGCAGCAAGAAAATTGAACGTTTCGTCTGGACACAAAGTTCTTACGAAAACATATCAAGGTTCAAATCATTCAAACCTTGGAACAAACCTAGGAGGATGAACTTCGCAAAATACATGCTAAGGAGTTTGAGTATGGTGTTGAATTTCTTAATCGCGCAGTGTTCTTTAAAGAAACATGCTTTAATCTAATACATCGCACTGTGAACGCGTATTGGAATCTCAAAGGACTTCAGATGTCTTTTTACAACACAATGGTCCACCACCTCATTGGAACATCATCTTTTGTTAAATGATCATTTCCTAGAAAGACAGATTGGGCTTTTCTTTTGTAGCTTCATGAAAGATATCATTTACTGGAGGAAAGTGTGGATTGTCGATTAATAAAGAGCCAGAATTTCAGCCACAGATGCTTTACATGCTTGATCATACCTTGTCCGAATTTGATGACTGTCTTGATATTCTCTGTACGACAAAGGGTGGAAGTGCATTGACAAGCACATGAGACTTTTTGAGTTTGTCTAAATATTAGTGTTATCGGTTTCAATTTATCTTCCATATTTTCTAAATTATTTAGAATTAAAATGAATCCATTTTTTATAGAAACATTGCACTTATATGCTCATATACATGCTTTGCTATTCATGACGTCCTTATCTAAGAAGTCATTAATTTCATAAAAAGCCCAAAACATACCATCTGGTAAATTTTTCTGCTTTCAATTAAATAAATAACAACCAGCAATGCATAAAGAAAATTAGCACATTTTTAAGAGTAAGCACTCCTCTATGTGAAAGTTTCACTCCTAAAGGATTGCGCGACAACAGTTTAAAAGTCATTTTCAATTTAAATATCAAAGAGGGAAAATTTATCCCAATTATGCAAAATCATGTATAAAAGTGCCTTTAGACAGAGGAGAAAAAGTTGAATTCAACCTTGAAATTTAATTATTTAACTTCTCTTCGGGACTTTCATAAAAATTTCGAAACAAGCAGAGTTGATTTATCCACAATCAACCGTACGTAATCAAGAGCCACCTAGACCGTTTTCTAAAAATTGTGACTATTCAGATTCATCTAGATATAATTTCTTTCATATGATGTCAATATTTTGCTTATATTTGAACTGACTAATTAAATGTATAGTTCGACTTTTCTAACCAAAACAAACTGTGACCTTACACACTAAATTATAAAGCTGTAGCAAATTATAAATAAGCAGTAACGTTGCAAACACACTCATGTTTTTTATTTCTTCATTGATCATACCTTGATTCATAATGCCTCAACACTTCGAAGACAGTTGCTCAATTTATATTCCTGAACATTTCTTAATTTTTATTTACATAAATGATTTGTATTATTTACAATATAAGAATATATCTTCAGAAGGGAGTTTTATCAGCAACCCAAAATTACAAATTTGTTCTCAAACTGCAAACGGCATGAAAAAAATTTTTCAAAAAAAAAAAAAAAAAAAAAAAAAAAAAAAAAAATAGGAGTATATTTCCGTTATAAAAGTTTTAGGTGTAAATACCCAAACGTGTGATACGTTTTTGACTGCTTGTTTCTGCTGACGGAAGCTACGAAACACTGTGAACCGCCTCATAAATTTGAAATATTTTCAATTGATGAGGTCCATATCTGAGCTGGTACCTTTTTCTCAACTTTTCGTCACACCAACGGAAGGAGTGTATTCAGACTTCATAGTCTTCTGTCCGATGACCTTTGGTATCAACCCGCTACTTTCGCAGCCATTAGCTCCAAATATAAGTAATAAGCTCAATAAGGACTAGAGTTAAGACTCATTCAAGAGTAGATCCATTTCAGCCACAGTTGAAAAAACCGGAGAAAATGTATTAGTGTTCTTATATTTGCTAATAATAGTTGTTATAGTGTGAGTCAACTTTTAACGTTTTTATATAAAATAATATAGACAAAGATATTGTATCAACACTATCATGTTTCCCGTTAAAAAGATTAAAATCCTATAAGTTTATTGATAAACCATTTCTGTTCTTTCTACATAATTAGCACATAACGTCAAATTTGAAGATAAAGATTCAGAATCTGATTCAGAAAATTATGATAGAATCACTTAGTGCTATTAAATAATGTTGTTAAAATATTTTATGAAGAATATTATTATAAATTTGAATTAGAAATAAATTGGCCAATAATAGTGTTGTAATTTAATTGAGACTGTAAGATAAAAAATTGTAGTTTCACTTTACTGCAGCATTATTTAATCTTGAACTTTACTACGTTATATTATACTACGTTCATCATCATAATCACCGTTCATCATCATCCTTTCAGTGAAAGCCCTCCTAAGTAGACATCAGTGGCCCATTCTTCAAACGATCATACGCCCATAAAAACTGATATCACAAATTGAAAGCTATACTCCGCAGGTACCTATTACTCTTCATCGGTATCTGTTATCCAGATCGCATTAACTGACGCAATAACTAACGCATTATTCGAGTAGCAATTATTCCCTTATTGTGGTAGCTGTTACCTATAAATAGAACATATTCCAGTTTCGACTTCGCTTCGAGTCTCTGTTGTCGTCTGTGAGCGATGACGGCTTTTTTCACGAGTAAATGAATATCAATGAACTTGAATTGAAGTCAATGCTATCATTATTGAAAGTGAATCGCTTCTTTTTATTAATAGATGTAGAGAGATTTATGTATTAGGACTCTTTATAGTTGGGCTGCTGCTTTAGTATGAATGTGTGAATACTAAATATGAATTTATGAATTTACTTCCAAGGAATACTTTTTGTGATTCTTGATTCCAAGTTCTTTTTTAAAGGGATCTCATGTTTTGGATGCTAAATTTTATAAGACGAAAGATGGATATCAATTATTCTTAATTCATTATATACTTAATTGACGAAAATATTATTAAGTAGTGTCCTTTCTCACAATTGTCAATTAAAGAACAATTTCGGTCTTTAACTTATCCATTCTAGAACGTTATCTCTAGCAAGGCGAATCGTTTAGATGGAATGATGGTTCGCGTTCCATTTTTATATTATACCATTTTAAACTATCGGATTGTTAATCCGTTCTGTACTTTTTTGGACTGCGCTTAAAAATTATATTATTATATCTGCGCTTAAAAATATTTTTTTTCTTGAAGAATTCATAGGTTCTCAACTGCAACTAGTGCTATAGAATCATTTGGCTTAAACCTCATCAAAATCGTTAGATAATGGATTCTATATCCAACCTGTTCACTAATTGTGACTGAAAATTCGTAATATAAGATGATTAAATATTATTGGAATATGTAAAATAGGTTTACCTAATATATAATAATTTGGAAGAAACAAAATATATATTCTTTTGAAGTGGCATAAAATTTAAATAATTCTTCGAACAGTGATAGGTGGATATTTTATGAAAATAGCTTTACAAAACATGAAATATTGTTTTCCTTAAAAAAATTTTTTGAAAATTATTAAGCCCTGAAGAAACCTAAATTTTTTAAAATTTCTTTTCTTTTTCAAAAATTATTTCTATCAAAGTTAAATTTTATTAATTCTTTGCAAAAATGAATATTTACATAGTATTCAACCATTTTCGAGAGAAAGAAATTTTACCAAATGTGGCAAATTTAAATCACTTACAAAATGTTAGGGAAGTAAAATTATCTCTTAACTTACATCTTTATTGAAACAAAGGATAAAAATTCTAATTTAAATTCGTATTGCAATTTTTTTATTCATAAACTTTAAATTTGCATTCCCTAAAAATAAAAATATGAAACATGGGCTTAATTTTATTAAAAACATAAGTTTTATGTTTATAATAAAATTTAGCTCATGTTTAAGAGTGTATATAGTTATTAAACTCTTCTTTGGTGCTAAATCGGAACATTTTGAGGCATATATTTTTCACTGGAATGGTCGATGGTTTAAATTCATAAATGCCACCAGAACTGTTATTTTAATAAAAGAGAATGAAATTAGCTCCACCGAATTAGATTTTAGCAACAGTTTGTAGCTTTTATAGATAATTTTGACGACATATATTGTCCTTGACAGAAATTGTTCTTTTTCCCATTTATGATTTAAAATATAATAAGGTAATATTAAATTTTCTTAAACTATTACAATTACCTAATTACATTTAATATATTTTTATTAAAATTTCGTTTCGTATCGACAATTATTAGAAATTTAAATTAACTATTGAATAATTAATAGTACATTTAAACCAGCTTTAGAAAATATTTCATATATATTTTCAATGTCTATTAACTGAAATTTCTATAAGAGTTGTGTGGTCACTACACACATTGAACATTACTTATTATTTTGAATGATTTGATCAAAAAATGTAGTAAATGATCATTTGGAAAATGCCTATAATATCATCTATTTTAAGCCAATTTTCTATACGTACATGCCAAATATCCATCACTTCTAATAATGTATTTATTTTTTCATTTAGAGGATTAGAATAAGCAAGTTCTGAGACTTTATTATTCATAAATTCTTCAATATTTTGACTGCTGAAAAAACCTTAAAGAGATACACCAAAAATCAAATAATCAGTAGCTATGATTCCATTTTATCAACACTTTGATTCGAGAATCATGCATTTCGGGTTTTCTTGACGGATCCTAGAAGAATAAATTGCGAAAACGTTTTTGGTAAAAATTGATTGATAACCTAATGATCTCACTATGTGTTTGAATTATTAATATAGAGAACTTCTGTAAACTCTATTACTTGAGGAATTGAATGACGTGGGTATTGTGACTAATCCAATTCTACAGCATCAACAAAAATATCCTTCTGAACAATTAATGCACACAAAAGGGAAAAAATATACTTATTATTTTTGAGGGATAATAAAATTATTCTCTTCTTACGAATTTCTAGATAGAACAGAAAACTATTTAAAAGTTTCTATTCCTGTGCAATAAAATAATTCTTTATGACAAACTGAAATTCTTAAGAAATTAGGGTAAAACTATATTTTAGGGTGCCCCCTTGCAAACTTGGTGATTTTTGTTTGGGTATAGATTTTATTGGTGATTTTTGTTGGCACAGAACAATCAATTGTTCTGTTGCAATCAAAATACGATTGGATTTTGCCCAGCTTGGCGATTAACCGCTACCCCAACTTGGCGAAAATCAAGGGGGCACCCTAAAGTATAGGCTAACCGAAATTAGACATCTCGAATAATCTGCAAAATGGTTAACCATTCACAGATAATCTGCTATTTATTGTTTATACATTAGCTATTATCGAATAAGTTTGATAAAACACACTATTCGGTTTTGAATTATTAGAATAAGATGTTGATACAACTGAATCATTTGTGGTTTCATTAGAATTTATTTTCTTTTGCTCCTAAAATTTGGAATAAGAAAAAAGTCTAATATTATTTTTATAATTCATATTTACAAGCGATCTTTTCTCAAGGAGGAGAAATGATATTTAAATACTATTGTGGTCTTTTTCAGAATAATATTTCATTATCAGTCGGCAAAATCAGATCTCTATTCAGTGAACAAATGATATTTAAATAATCATTTATAAACTCTTTTTTTCATAGGAGTATTTAAATAATTCTACTGATAAAAATTCATTATAAAAGAAATTATTGCTGGAGGAAGACTTGTTAGAAACAGAAGCTGATGATTTAAATTTATCACAGCAAAAATTTTCACTTTTATTTCGAGCTGATAATTTACTCCATTAAATGTTCTGTCGCTTTTCTAGTTTTGGAGTTTTTTTTTTTTTTATCATTAAAGTGGAACTTTGCATCATTCAGTTCTATTTTTAGAGAATTCAATTAACTCCATCATTTCAAAGTTTTCTTTAGACGAATTGAAATCTTGCGGAAGTAGTTTTAAGATAATTGGATTCAACAAGTGGCTATAATTATCACCAGTAAAATTAAATGAATTTAAATTTCTTGTATTGATTCCTAACAACTCAATTTGCGCACCGCATGATGAATATTTAATTGCTCTTTACATTTAATAATTAATTACTTTTTTATTATTTAAGG
Source organism: Latrodectus geometricus (assembly GCA_026290005.1). Classification (NCBI taxonomy): domain Eukaryota; kingdom Metazoa; phylum Arthropoda; class Arachnida; order Araneae; family Theridiidae; genus Latrodectus; species Latrodectus geometricus. The sequence goes on from JAPDSC010060777.1 coordinate 74,936, forward strand.
TCATTATCGTTGTACCTGTCATATCACAATTTTCAATAAGTGTAACAGTTTTTTTCATTAAAGATAAGTATCAAGTATGCTACTATACGCTTTTTCTATAACTATCAATTTTTGAATATGTAAACTTTTCCCTTTAAATGGACATCTATATCCCTTAATTGAATTTTTTTATGGGCATAAAATTTAAATAAGTCGATGCAGTTTTTAAGAAACTCTTCAAGTTGTGATTTTCGGAAGTTTAAGGGAAACCAACGGCATATTAGTTTAAACTACTTTATGCGAGAATATTTCTGCTAATTTCTGTATCAACATATTAACTCATTTCATAAGCTACTTACCAACTCTCGATTAACAACAGATACGTTTTGCTATTTTCTCCGCATGAATTCTCTTGTTGTTTTTATCAATAATAATGAGAGTATCTGTTTCTTTATCAAGTTCTTTTAAAGATGAATGATAGTTACTTGCAAGTTACACTTTTCATATTCTTGAATAATTTATATGATAAGATTGATCATTAAATTATTATCATCATTAAGTTATCATTAAATTATTATATCTATTCATAATTATAATGATAGTTCTTACAGAAAAAAGTACCATTTAAATTAAATTTTTTGCATTCATTCGGATTGAAAAATGCGCTGTGAGAGAAAATTTTTGAAACTTGTAATACTGGAGTCAAAATTTTCAGGATCTACAATATTTCAAAAGCAGATGGTTCAAATTAATCAAAAATAATCCAAGATAATGCAGAAATTTTTTTTATAAGTTATACTTTTCAATCTCTATAATTTAAAAAGGAAAATAAAATAAAATCATAGAATTATTTTGTACATTCAATGATTTTAATTGAATACATAACATAGATACATGTTTACAATACAATACAAAGGAGGTTTTTTATAATACATTATTATTTTGGCTGCAAAATATCAATCACTTCCAGTTTTGATATTTTTGACGAACTAAATTGACGCAATACCATCATCTGAAGTGGTATTTCAATAAGCCGGTTTGTTCAGTTTTAATAACGACTAAATTATAGATCGCATTATCATTTATTAGGACCATCTGAAGTATATTGTGACTATTTAAAGGAATATATTATAACAGATTTTATCAGAGGCTATGTTGTAAATAAGATCTAAATTTGGTTACGGTTGAAGATCTATTCCTTAATAGTCAAACTAAAAACAAACTCTCATTTACAGTGAGTGACAACTTATTAAAGCAACAAACTGACAGAACTAGACTCGGTTAATCTCAGACAAGTTAAAAATAGAGTCACTTAAAATTAAGTTTGTAAAGCGCTGTGTAATCGCAGGTATTGAAAAGTCAAGAAGATATATGTGCTGTGATTTAATAAGATGTAATATATAAAGCTGCGATGGTATTTCAAAACTTTTTACTACTGATATCCCTCCAGTAATCCTACATTCACACACTAGATATTGTAAACCTAACTATTTCTGGAATTCTTATTTCTCCATTTTGTTCTGCCTTGGTGCTTTTTTTTCAGCTTGTCATCAAGGGTGTGGACTCTCCTAGGATTTTACTTACACTTATAAAAAACAAACAAATGCATAGTTTTGAACTCATACATTTTTAAATTTTCTATACGAATGAAGTGCAATCATTTATATGATATAATGATGAATGTTTAAAATTCGATATAAATCTAAAATGCAATTCTGGGGAAAAAATAAATTTTTTTTAAATACGTTTCTGATTGCATGTTTCTGTTCAAATACACACATAAATATAGACAATCACAAAATATTGAAAATAACGTTATTATTTTTAACTATGGTTAAGTGGATAGAGCTAAATTGGCATCTTTATTTTCATATTGCACTAAGCCAATGAGGGACATGATCGTATCCAAAAAAGTGCTATTTTTTCAGAACCATCATCAATAGCTCTTTATGCAAATTTTAGAAAAACTCTGATGCACAGATTACATTTTAAGCCAACTAAATCTATTAAGAAGTAAAATCACTTCTACTAATTCGTTTTGTTACTTTTATTCCATTTTTTACCAAAAATCTTTAGTTTTACCAGTTTTATTTCTAAAAAATATTTAATACCGGAAATAAAAATGTAGAACACAAAGTTAATTTTGAAACGATAAGTGAGTCAGGAAACATCTGCAAAATAACATCTACTAATTAAAAAAGAAAATAAACCATAGATTCATGCGCAATACTGCATGACACATTACGCGATCGGATTTTGAGTTTAGCAAAATGAAACGGACTTACGCAAAATAAATACAATGGAGGACGCCATTAATACGCGTTTCTTTGTCAGGGGCAGACGAAGTAATTGGAATCTTTCGCATTCACTTTCACTGCGACGTCATAATAAAAGGAAGTCTTACATCACGGTTCATTTTTGTGAAAATAAATTTATTCTATTTTATATCGAAGGAAGGAAGACTTTCGAACAATGTACATTTTACTATTTTGAGGTGTTTATTGCCGTTCCGACAGTGATTGGAACGACGCTTTTCTTTATTGTCTCCACTTGAAGAGAGTATTTTAAGATTCTCATTATATTCTCTCTTTCAAATAATAGACTTAAAATGCGTTGTTTATTTCCTTTTAAATTGAGGATAAACACCACATTTAAGTGCTTGATATAATTCTTCCTGGCAGTCCTAAAAAGTAAAAATGTTATTTGAGAAAAGAATTAAAAATTTTAAAAATACCATTTCTATGGTTTTTCTGAAACTAAGAGGCGTTTTATATAAGCAAGATCAAATTTGATCTTTCATGAGTGGAAACATGCACAAAGAAAGTATCAGTAAGCAGTACATTTTTAAAAATGGTAAAAAATTGATGACAATAATACGTTAACTTAGTACATTTATGTCAAGGCTATTTCCTTAAGACAGTCACATTTCTTTATTTGTCTTCAACTTGATTGCCAGCTTTATTGCTGATAAAATGTGAGAATTCTTCTTTGGATATGGCAAAAATTGAATTTGCTTAAGTTTAATCGAAAAATCAAAGCATGCCTGAGTGTATGAAGGTTATATGAGATACCCCCAAAAAACTAAGAGAAATCTGTGTATTATAAATCACTTACTGTATTATATATTTCATTGAAGATAAAAATAGACCTCTGTAGTAATGTAAACTATATTTTTTAACAAGTTTCCCAATACACAGATATAAATGAGATTTATAATAAAAGCAAAATGAGACTATTGCTTTAAACTTAAAAATTATTAAATTTATGACAAAGCTAAAATGATTATTTGTTCTTTTTACGCAATCGCTCATATTTCAAAACATTGTAAATTACGTGTAAAATTCCTATAAATTTTGATAATTCTTCTTGTTGCACTTATCTTTATTATTATTTTTAAAAAAAGCAACGTATTTGCTAACGCGTTTGCATAAATGTCACTAAATATAACTAAAAAAATATTTTTAATTGTTTATAAAAATTGTATTTTATTAAGAATATTTTATGCTGTTTTAGAAAATTCTGAACTCGATACTGAACTCGCAAATTTTCGTCCAATTTAAATTTTTCTATTAAAATATAACAATTAAATGTAAGAAAGAAAGAGAATACATTTATTTACACAGTCAAAGTATATATTTGTAAAAATTAATATATTCATATAAATCCTCGTAAAGCCAGCCACAAAAAACATCACAAGATCATTTTAATACATTTTTATTTACAGGCAGAATTTAAAAGCTGTTGTAAATTTTTTCTCGGTCTTCACATAAATTACTTACATTTTTCTACGAAGAAACTAAATATTTAATGATATATACTTCTAGCAGGATTTATTTACCTTGAAATTTTATATCCCTTAATCACTAACAGTTTTTAGAGCAGTATAAGTTTCATTTGAAAGGTGCTACAGACATGTAAGCAGGTGGGGGTGTTTCCAGTTTAATTCCCATCCTGGACAAATTTGCTCTCCCTAGTGAAGACGTTACATCTATGTAAAGGGGTGGTACATCTTTAGTTGGACTGACAGGCGGCGAATTTTGAGCGCCGCTTGCATCTGAAGAAGGCCCGAAACCTCTAGCGTAGCCTTGGTTTGCATAGCCATCTGTTTGGCCATCTCCCACTTGGAAGGACGTGAGGGTGTGTGTCCGGGAAGGAGGAGTGATGATGATGGGTATGGGGCTGGGCCTCTGTCTACTTGATGACAACTTTCCTGAGTATTTGCAGAAGAGACCACAGCAGACTGCTATGACCATGAAGATGAAGATGCCCAGCACTACTGAGACCCAGATGGCCATGGACAGAGGAAGGGACTTGTCCGGGGGGTCAAGTGGAAGGAGAGTCCAGCCGTGTTGGCTGTCCTGATCCAAATTGACGATGTAACCGGGAACATCATCTTCATAAGCACTGTCATCTGTAGAAGAGATAAAATGATTACAAGGTTTTGTATCAACGTCATCATATAAATGAGATTTAAATCAGTATATTATTCATGAGTTCCAACATGTAAAGTGTAATGTATTTAAAAACCTCTTATTTAAATTTACAAAAATATTAAATATTAAGTAAAAGGCTTAAATCAGACCCTTATAACTACATTTCTTCAGGAAACACACTACATAGCACGATTTTAAGACATGATGCCAGTTCATTCTTGCATAAGCAAATTCAAATATTTCCACTCTTCTTATCAATTAATTAAAACGAATAAAGAATAATATTCCATAAACTATTGACATTTTATTGCAAAAGAAACTTTTTAGCTGATATAATTAACGAGCAGGTAAGAAAATACTTTTGTTATTTCACCATGCATCATGTTGAAGCAATACAAGGTTTTCTTTAAAATTTGATTTTTGATGCAGCTTGTCCTTTTTGGATCTTGTGCCATAAGACCCAACTAACTAACCAATCACGTTGAAGCAAAAATTCATTCGAGCGCAGCTAGTGATTATTACTCAAGTTGCCAGAGGAAATTTCCTCATATGCTAAGATTTTTTTAATATCTACGTAAAAAAACTTTTTAATCCTTAGAATTCTCTTCGCTACTTCAAAGATTTATATATATATATATATATATATATATATATATAACAATTATTTTAAATCATGATTCAATAATGCTAGCATTATGTAATAGATACCAACTTTTAAGAAAACTTCACTCATATCTTCTATGCAACACTGAATGTTGACACCGATTGAAATAAAAGGATATTTCCTCCTTTAATTTGTTTGACCATCTAATGTTAAACTATAGACTTTTCACTACAGAATAAGAAAATATGTAATCTTATTTTATTCAATTTTCTTTAAATGAAATAAAATTTAAAAAATAAAAAATATGCCATTGAATTTTGAGCTACAGCTTTTAAGTGTCATGTGCTTGTTGGTGAGTGTAATCTACTTTTGAAATAAGAAATATTCTTGAATCAATTGAGAAAAATAATTTTATTAATTTAAATATTCTATTTTATTGTTCGTTTATTTTCTTCAAAAAGAGATAACGTTGTTTGCTCGATCTCATACTGAAGAACAACAAACACTTTTTTCTCATTTTTTACTTTATTGCCAGAAAACTTTCTGTATTTGGCAGTAATTTATAATCGTTTGCCAAAAATATTCAATTATTTCAATTGAAATCATTACAAATAAATTTCCAAATTGGCTAGGCGAAAATAAATATAGGAAAAAAAAATTCTAAAACATAATTTATTCTTCAATCTAATAATTTTTGTTTATTTGCATCGCACTTGAGCGTTGCTTGGTTTAGTTTATTTGTTCTTAAGTCAATTTTTTGAATACGAGAACTAGTTAGACTGTGATTTATAATTTAAAATAGATTCCAAAGTTCTACAAGTCCGAAGAGGGAATCGAACACTAACTTTGGAAGCTGTGTAATGGGCTACAAAAGAATTTGAAATCATAAAATCTATTCTGATTTGCAATAATTCCTACATTATAATTAGCATCAATCTTTAGTATTAGATTTTAGTACTAATATTGCATCACATAGAATGATCGAAACTGCATTTAATTTGTTGTATTGTGTTATAAAAATCTATCTGTAATCTTGAATATTCATATTTCTAGTGTCTTTTTTAATGAATAAAAATTGAAAATAGATTGACGTTAATATCAGAATTTGTTCTTAACACACATGTTCATGATGATAAGTGCTATCAATAAGTCATATTTTGAAATTTTATGTTTCTGATTACGCGGAGTTGCTTTATTTTACTTTTTTGAAAACAAACTATGTGATCTTCAAAAAAATTGATCAATCAAAACCATTACATTTATTATGATAACAAATGTGTGTTTACCATGTGTACGGGAAATATTCGCATTACATTATCAGCATTGATTATTGCAAATGCTCGATAAAATTGACACTATTTTTTAAAAAATGAAATAAAAATAACTTGGGTAATACATAGAAACTTGAAAATTTGGGTAGTTATATCAGAAAAGAACATACGAATATTTTGGAATGATTGCTAATAACATGTTATGTTACTATATAAAAAATTTTGAATTATATTTCAGTTTTAACATTGGCAATTGCAAAAGCAGATTTTAATTTTAAAAAAGGCATTAAAATTTTTTAATTTTTTTTATTGGAATATTTAGAAAATAAGAAACAATTAAAAATGAAAACCATCTCAAAATTAGAAATTAAATGAACCAGATACATTGAATCATTTTCCATTCTTGCAGAAAAAAATGAACTAACCTTCCTGAAGTTATAGTTTTTTTTAAATTTACTGTTGAGAAAGTTTTCTTGAATGAACATGCAAAATATTGATACTTAAATATCGGAAAATATCGAAATAAAAACTACAGTATCAACACACACAATCTTTTGGAAAGTTATAAAATATTGAATTCAGAGCTGAAGTGTTTTATTCATAATCGTTCACATAATTTTCCCAGAGTTTCTAAGCTTCAAAACTGTTATCATGTAAGCAATAAATTACACTGTAAAAATCTAATGTGGAAATTTGTATTAAAAATAATAAATATTCACATAGAAATTAATTTATTATCTTAAGTTTAGTATGATAAATGTAATTTCGTTAGTCACGTCTGATTGTGGGCTTTTATTGATTTTACTTAAATAACAATCATAAGATTTTTTAATGCATTCTTAGGATTTTGTCCCTTAAATATTGGCTATGTAACAGCTCTTTTACGTCTGGAAAAACACTATTTATATAAAAATTATACTCTATTTCTAAATTAAATATTTTTAAAAAAATTATTAAAAAGTTTGATATTTTTACTTTATACGAGTTAATTACTAATGTCATAACAACCTCGAGATTGAAGCTAGTTGAATATTATCTTTAAAAATTCAAGTTAATTATATTTAATATTTAAAATTAAAGTATCACCATATTATTTAAAATTTATTGGTGATAAATTTAAAATTTGCAAACTTTTTATTTTATTCCAACATGGAGGATATATGAAATATAGCATCTCAAGTTTCATGGATTTTCAAAACAATTATTTCCAAATCATCAGACCGGAAATACTTTATTGGCTTTATTTCAAACTAATATATTTTGAAATGAAACTTATTAAGAAGCAGCATTCTCTGAATTGGACACATCTGGCTTCATTCGATGCTTAGAGATAGATATATATTAATTTTCATAAGTAGGAGATTCCATATTTTGAGAAACTTTTGATCAAATCATATTCTGATCATAAGTAATTCAAAATCGACATTCAAAATATATTGTTTTAATGCAAAATAGTAAAGGAAATAAAATAATTTGTATAAGAAATAAAAGTATAAGAATCGTATTTTATATAAGAATTTTTAAAATGCTTATTATTACAGCTTATTTCAGATAAATCTTAGAAAACATCGTTATATTTCCCAGGAATTTGGATGTTATCACGGGTTTTCTAAAAAACGCTTAAGAAAGTTTTTTAAAAAAAGTTTTTAAATGAAAGGGAATAAAATAATGTTAAACAAAAGTATTTTAAATGACATACTATACATTGCATTGCTACCAAAAATAATATTTTATTTTATAATTTTTGACAAAAATTTTATTGAAGTTCTTATATTTGAAGCACTTAAATTTCCAGTATAGAATTAAATATTTAATTTTGGAAATGATAGATATTAATACTTAATTATATTTAATTAATACTAGAATTAAATACTTAATTTTGAAAATGTTATTCTCAACGTTAGTATCGATTACTAAATTTAGTGTTTGTCAGATTTGTAAGGAAACCTCTCATAGTTTTGATGACTTTCATGTTTACATCTGATGATTGTCATTTAATACAGCTGATGCTACAGTAAATTAAATGAAAAAAGAATAAAAATTAATTATTAATTTAGAATAAAAATTATTAATTCTAAAATCTCCATTAATTAAGATTAATGTAAAAATTCATATAATCATAAATTCATATTTTAAATTAATCTTAAATATAGCAAATTTTAGAATTAATATTTTCTATTCTCAATTAATAATTAAATTTTATTCTTTTTTCATTTACTTTATTATAACGGCAGTTATATATTAAATGACAATTCTCAGATGTAAACGCATGAAAGTCATTTTTATTTTGAAGAAAATAAAAATGAATGAAAATGAAAATAGTAATAAAAAGACATTTTTTATTTTTGAAGAAAACTAATAATTTTAATTTTCTTTAATTTAAAGAAAATAAATCGAAAGCAATAAGTATTTTTAAAATTGTTATAGCTTTTCAAACCATTTTAAAGAAATTCAAGTTAAAAAATAAGGTACTAAAATTGAAATTTACAAACCATATATTATGATGATCGAAAGTAATATGAAATGGATTCATCGATAATTTTTAGCATCATTTTATTTTTACTATTCCTCTGTTTAAAAGGAATTTCATTTATTTAGTTGGATAATGACAAATTTTACAACCTAAAATACAAATGACAAACTTCATAATTATTGCGAAATTTGAGCTTAAAATGCTTTTTGAAAAAGTAGGGGAGGGGAAAAAAACTGCTCTAAAAGTAGATTTGCGTCTTAAATTTTCACGATTACAGAATCCCCCCCCATTACTTGTGAAGACCACGAATTTTTCTCATTTTTAAATGAAAATAAAAAAGAGACTAAAGTGTTTTATACATTGTATGCTTGACTAAATTATTTGATTATTTTTATCTGAAATTTAAAAAAAAAAAGAATTTTCAGTAAGAGCAAAAATTTCCAAAATAATTATAAATTTTACTGTTACATTTTATACAATTATGAAAATAATTCATCGCAATTAAAAAACAAACTTGTTTTTTAAACAAAAATAAAGTTTGCTGAATATTTTATATACTTTGTTTTTACATACATATATTGATTTAAGGACGTTGTTGAGCCTCATCAGATCCCTATGAAACTAAGTTTCAGTACAACATATTTCAGTAATCTCCGAGAAAACGCAGTTACATAATCAGAAATTCCATTACAAGCAAATCTTGTTGCTTTCGTAAAATGACACAAGAGCAGCTTTTTGAAAGCAGTGAAACTTGTAATGAGACTCGAATAGATTGAAATAGCCGACACCATTTGTCCCAGATATCAGAAAAAAAAGTGGTTTGTATGTTCTGTATTAATGGGTTACATTCAAACTATTATTCTGCAAACAACTTCAACCAGATTAAAATCTATCACTATTTTGGTTTAAATTTTTATACATCTATCTTATTCCTTATAACTTCAATATCTTAATTAGAGGGCTCATAATTCTACTAAAATAAATATCTCAGATAAGAATTTTCAAATTGTGAATCTTATTCAAAAATCTGGATTTTTTTAACTTGAATGTCTATTTTTAGCAAATAATTACCAATGAATATTTAAAACAAAATGATTGAAATGAAATTGAATATTTTAGGCAACTATTTATAAATCGGATTCAGTCCCATTTCGTTTAAACCCACACTCTTCAAGGTCATACTTCGTGAATTGGTTACAGAAGTAGTGAATTGTTTGATAATAATTAATTTACTTTTAGCACTAGAATTCGAATTGTAGGATTACAAATGATCGAAAGAAATAACTGCAACAGAAGTGGCAAACTTTTTTCTGTCTATTAATTAAAAATTTATAACTTTTGCATTATTAACTTACGGTGAACAAAAATGAAACAAAATGTAATTTTAATTTTTATGAGATTATTACTCAATAATTTTGAAAACTAAATCACGAAATAGTAAACTGTTATGGTAATTGGACAAATTTACATTCTTTCATCCTCATGTATATTCATGTGTTATTAACTACAACCATTGATTGCTATTCATTTTAAGTAACTCTTTCAAAGACAAATTTTCTAAAAATTTATTTTGAAATTTACTTTTTCTTTAGCATTATATATGGATTGTTTCCTATTCTGAATTATAATAAAATGTTCCTATATATATATATTTTCCTGCTGATTCGTATCATTGAGAACTGGTTGTGCTTTTAAAAAGCAAACAATGAGTTACCTTTGAACTATAATATTTGCTTTAAAACATATTAAACTCATATTATCATTATTATTGAGTTACTTCACGCAAAGAACATTACTATTAAAATTTTAAATAGTTACTTTTTTATAAAAAAGAAAAGTTTTCTATTTTATAAAAATAAGTTACTTTTCTATAAATATAACATTAAAAAAGTAGATTTTCAGCTTGCCAATAGCATTTTCATGTATGCTATTTCTACCTCTCACACCATTGATACACAGTTAGGCTTCGTTATAGTTAACCATCTTCGCTTAAGTAATGGAAAAGAATATATTTTGGTACATGTATAAAATCCCTTTGCCCAGGAAACCGCCAATTTGACACCAAATCGTTTCATTTTGTTCTCCATTACACATTTAATAAAAATTAAAACATAAAGCTAATTATTTTTAAAAAATATGTCGAAATGAATGTTTTAGAACATAAGTTTATTTATAGCATTATTAGCAAAAATAACTAAACATGAAGTTACCTTAAATTCTTTATTTTAATAACAACCCAAAAAATAAGCTTTTCAAATGAAATTACTTAAAAAACAAAAACTGTTTTACTGTACCCAAATTAAAAAAAAAACATTTCCAATCCATGTATAAATAAATAGATAAATAAATGTTATATTTTAGGCATTAAGTAACAAATTAATTGTACTTTTTTTTAAAAAATTAAATTTTTCCAGGGATTTATTTCAACTTTTAAAATGCTATTTCATCATCAAGAAATTAAAATTACGTTATTTGGTATATTGATTAAAGCATGCATATTTTAAATGACCAAATCACACTTTTAATTTGCAGAAAATAATTTAATTTCACACACACACACATATTGTAGTACATATATATATATATATATATATATATATATATATACTATTCACAATCATAAAATTTTCATTTAACATAACTTTAGAACGCAGAAATTAGGTTTTAAATAGTCGAACCCCTCACATATAACTTTTCTAAGCAACGTAATATGAATTAATCTGATTTGCAATGATTCTGTATTTCATGTACGATAATTTTTATATATTGCAAACAATTAATTACATAATAGAAAACTGGCTGAAATTTCAAATAGTGTATGTTATCTAGTGCAAACTTTAAAATATTTTTAGAAAATGCTATAAAATATCATAGATATATTTGAAACATTCATTTCAAAGTGCAACATGAGCTGTTTTAATATTCTGTTTAAAAACTATTTCGTAAGATAATCATTTAAATTTTATTCGATTCTTGAAAAAATATTTCACAGGATATAGTATTGTATATTCTTTCTCATTCAGAACAAGTTCATGAGTATCATATTTAATAATTGAAATTATATTTGAAAATTTCATTAATGATAATTACTACGTGTGTCACGTATAATATTTAAAATTGTAGACATATTATGCAGAACTTAATATCACACAGAATATATTCCATTTTTTAATGTTATGTATTTCTACCTTATTCTTAGAAAAATAAGTTTTATATTAATATATTTTTTGTTTAATACTAATTAAATTCCGTTTTAAATAAATACTAATAGTACGAAATTGGTTATAAATGCAGAAAGTTACAAGAATATAAAATAATTAGGAAAAAAATTAAAACATTCTTATCGTTAAATTAAAAAAACATCATTTAAATAAATTATTTTGAAAATATATTAAATGAATGCATTAAAATTTATCTGTATATCTGAAGAAATAAGCATACTAAAATAGTAATATTAAAAAAAAAGAAAAATTTAAGAAATCTTGGAGAATTCACACTATTTATAAAAGACTGTTTATTCGGAACATCACTTCATTTTCTTATCTATCAATTTGAACTATAATTAGTGCTAAAAGAAATATGTTATATAATCAGTATAGTACATCTCCTAATTGTGTCCAGATAGATTCTAAGTATTTTTCACGCCGTTTGTGTATTTGTATTGTAAAATCAATAGAGATTTGAATCTGAATGCAATGTAGAATGAATAGATTTTGATCGCAACCTGCGTTGATGTAAATCCAAGAGAGATGAATCATCCAGACAATTTTTGTGCAGAAAATGCAATTACTAATATAAAGTAAAACACAATAAATACCTGTATCACTAGGTTCTTCACTGAGGCCTCGAGCAAATGATGAGCACAGAAAGATGCATATGACGACATATTTTCTGCCTAATTTCCACAGCATTTCTTCTCAACTGTGAATGGCAACTAGAAACTAATGAATTACGACAAAAGAGCTTTATCGGCTGGATGAGAAAACGTCAACTTCACAGGTGCTAGCAAGGCGTCCAGCTGCCTTATAAAAAAGCAATTCTTTTCTCTCGCTAAATGTTTTCTTATTGACTCTCGGCGTGATAACGCTATCTTGAAAAGGAAATTTCATATGAGCCCAGCCATCTTCCCGGTAAATATGCTCGACATGACTCTAAATAACTCCGACTTCATTATCTGTGTTTAGATAAAAATCCATCGCATGTAGTGGTTAATCCTGCTAACCCAAATGCTTTCCTGACGCAAATAGATTGAGCATGGATCCTATATCCGTTCCATGCCTATCAGCTAACTATATTTCTCAGTTGGAATTAAGAGCTATTATTTCTATGCTTATTATATCTATAATTTTCTGAGGAAGGTATGAAGGCAATATTTAGTTGTATACATACATCTTAGAGGCCTAGGAACTTTAACTTCTCTCATATATTATATAAACACAAATTATTAAGAATAAAGCATTACATGCATTAGTGTCTATTATTAATTCTGTAGGATCTTTTTTTTTTTATAAATATGTGCGAAGCATTCATCCCGTCGTCCACAGTTCCCTCGATGAGAAGAAACCCGTTTTTACACTACTCTGTTTTCTCAAAAAATTTACTTCCTGGATCTGTTATTAAATTCAATCTGATATCACAAGCTTAGCTTAATTAATTATCAAGCTATATATTAAGCTATAATTAATTATCAAGCTATATATAATATCACAAGCTTAGCTTATTAAATTCAATCTTATATCACAAACTTAGCATAATTCATTTTTATATCACATCACTTTATTTAGATAATTTTGATTTTCTAAACGATCTTTTTATTTTAAATTATTCATGATGTATTCATTGAAACTTTTATTATTATTATTACGAAATCTTTAGTATTTTTTCACAGCCAACTTCTCACTTAAGCTGTATAATCATCATATTTTGGCAGTTGATTTTACAGTTTGCTTATGAAAAGGTTTGACTGATTTTATGCAGAATTCAATTATTTGGATGGTACAGTAGATTCTTTCAAATATAGGATACAAAAAGCAGTATTTTTGATATACTTTACTTCTTACTGTCGAAAAGATAAATATACTGTCCCAGCAAGAAAATATTATCAGTTGTGTATGGAAAAGATGCATTGACGAAATGCCACTGCTAAATCTGGTTTACAAAATTTAGATCCAGTTATTTTGATATCGAAAATGCTGTATGCTCTGGAATGTCACCTAAAGATGAGGAAGACACAATAAAAGCATTTATTGATGCAAACTGTCGAACAACAATTTGTCAAATCTGTGATAACGAGCACTTCGAAATCCGATATTCGTCGAAAAATAACGCTTTCTCTTTGATAAGATTTCAAAAACTAATTTTTTTAAGGTTTAACTTCCCAGCACAATTATTAATTCTGAAGTGTACTGCCACCATCTGGACAAATTAAATGATTCATTTAAACTAGAGAGACCAGAATTGATGAATAGAAAAGTTGCAGTGTGTCGCCAAAATATTGCCAGATCTCATGCAAATTTTTGAACTCGCCAAAACCTTCAACAGTGTTGATGAGATATACTGCCCCACGCACCATATTCTCCAGATCTGGTCATTTTGATTACTATTTGTACTGGTTTCTAGAAAAAGTTTTTAAACTGTAAAACTTTTACTTCAAATAAGAATTTCAAAAAACTAACTTGGACTATTTTTTTGTCAGAAAAAACTAATCATTTTGTGAGCGTGGAACCTTGTTGTTGTCAAATAGATGGAAAAAGGTATTGGACCAGAATGGACAATATATAGTTGTATAACTCAATAAAAATTCATTCTTTTCTTTCTTCATTTCTTCTTTAAACAGAGAAAACCATCTTCATTTAAAAAAAATGAAATTCCTTTCCGAAAAACCCAATATATATAT